>JASDQU010689788.1:55033-66213 GCA_032191745.1 Picea mariana
AAGGTTTAAGTCTAAACTATGCTAGTGGTAAAATTTTATCTCTCTATAAAAAAAAACTAATAATAATAATAAAAATAAAAACCACATAAATAATAATTATGACCTTCGTTAAATCTTGTAACACGAAGGGAGTAGAAATTAATTGTTTCATAAAAAAACATCTGTTGGATTAAAATTTAAAAAGGGAATTAATCGTTTTATTATTTTATGATAATTTAAAATATATTAATTTAATGAGAAAAAGGAAAAAGGGGGTTAATTTCCACACCTGCCTTTTTGAGTTCTAACAAAAAAGGGGAAAGAGGGAAAAATCTAAAAATTTAGGAATCTAGGAAAAGAGGTAAACATAAAAAGGGAAAAAGGAGAAACATAAGGGGAAAAAAGCGGAAAGTCAAACTTAGAAAAGTATCTACCATTTAAGATCTTTCTAATTTAAACTGAACTAGCAATTTAATAATAGGGAAAGCCTTTAAAACCTGTAAGAGAATTTGGGGACACCTAGGAGTGATTCTAGGAGTAACTCTAGGTGGGTGAGGGAAATGAAGATAATTAATTAATTAAAGAAATTAATTTATGGAGGAATGTAGGGGATGGGGGACACTTGTACGGAGAGGAATTTTTAGGATTTTATTTTAAAAAAACTTTAATTAAATGAGATTTTAGGAAAGAAAGGAAGTTCAAAACTCTATATCATGAAGGAAGGAGAAGGAGGAAGGATCATATTCTATTTGTGTAACGTTATGCTGCCGAAATATCCACTTGACTGACTTAACTTGTGGGAGTTGGCATACCCAGCTCGGTGAGGAGTGGTAGCTCGGCCTTGCGAGGCAAGCTGGGAGCTAGTCGAAATCTCTGGATAGAGAGTGTGTTGCCCCTTTGCAGCTCGGGGGACTAAGGGGGAAGAAGAGTACCCCTAAGATTGGCTGAGAGGTACTGGTGAAGTCTCTCCGGTCGGAGAGTGAAGGTTGAATGGAGCGCGCAGACGTCACTCAGAGTGGGTGATCAGGCAACGGTATGC
The DNA here is from genome assembly GCA_032191745.1 of Picea mariana. Lineage (NCBI taxonomy): Eukaryota > Viridiplantae > Streptophyta > Pinopsida > Pinales > Pinaceae > Picea > Picea mariana. The sequence continues at coordinate 56,052 of JASDQU010689788.1, forward strand.
TCTCTTCATTTTGTATAGTAGATGTTGTAGGTTTTATGCTTGGATCTGCATGTTGATTAGGTAAGTAGATTGATTGTTTAGATTGATGACTAAAATTTTCTTAGCCTAGCTCGACGATTGTTGACTCCCATCACCTTTGTTTTCCCTGCACGTCTTGACCACCTTGCTGTGTTGATTGTGACCTTCGTGGTTGTTTAGCCTTCGTCCCTAGCTCACTAGTCCTCGCCTGAGTAGTCAGCCAGGATCTTGATCTACTGTCGTCGCCTTAGCGTTAAAATACCTATGGATCTCAACGCCATGCTTTCTTGTGTGAGGATGATGAAGCAAAGGATGAACCTATCAGCCGTCTACCTCTATTGTTGTCCTTGGTTGATTGTTGTCTTGCACCTTCTATCGACTGAGTACCTCTGCCTATGGTTTGTCTTCGCGTCCTTTGAGGGATTATCTCTGCGCTTGTTTATTTTATGTTATCTTCTGTGTTCTAATGAAAGATTCCAACTCTTGATTGGTAAAGTCTCAGCATTATTAAAATGTGGAAGACCGCGTTGATTATTTGTGTGCCTGCGTTTTGACTTGTGTGACTGCGTTTGTGAACCTATGAAAGGAAACACATTTCTGTTTATGTGATTGTCTGTGTGTTCAGCATTGTTGAGCATTGAGTTTGTCCTCCTTGGCTGTAAATGGGTTGAACCTGGAAGCCAGCGAACTCGTGGTGGTTACCCCTGCATTTTACATTTACTAGACAACGATTTACCCCTTCGATGGTCGGCCATTGCCAATATTTATGACCACATTTTGCACACTTCAACCACACATTTCTCTCCAATTCTTTTATGGTAATCTCAGCGATCTAATATGGATTGACTGCAACTGTGTGTTATATGTTGGACAATGATTTCTGCTTTAATTGTGATTTTATTGTTATTATGGATTGACTGCGACTGTGTGTTATATGTTGGAGAGCGATTTATGCTTGCATGGCGATTTTATTACTAATATGGATTGACTATGACTGTGTTTTATATGTTGGACAACGATTCCTGCTTTCATTACAATTTTATTAGTATATCTTCAACAACTTATCAAATCATTCTTTAAACTGTGAGCCACATCTTTTTACACAACAATCTCTGGTTTAACTTAGCCCTAGACTTGAGACAGCGAGAGATTCAGCCATATGGTTCAGATTGTGATTTGGACCTACTGTACGTTGACTGTGTGTCTACATTATTACTTTTCTACGTTACCTGGTAATTGCCCCAACGATTTTACTACTCTATTCGTGACCTCATTGTATGCAAACCTTATCTACGTTTTTATTGATTGGTATTTGTTTGGGCATCTTTATTGCATTGCATGTCGAGTGAGAGAAAATTTATTGGTTGATATCATAGTGTTAGCATACTCCTTTATTGGCAATTTTGTTGGTAGTGACTCCCCTTGATTAAAAGATAGCCTGCACGTTTTTGTCAGCTGCGTTTTACAGACAATGTGTCATTCATGGATTTGAATGCCTGCATTCAACATGCTTGTGTTTCGTAAATGATAATTAAATTGTGAATGTCAGCAAATTTTTGGCTCAACTAACCGTCTTTACAGTTGACCGTGTCATCCCTTAAGGCAACGAATCTTGAATTTTTTTTGGCAGAAATCCTTTTTCTTTTCACTTCGCTTTTATGTGTGTTGTTCACATTTTAGTGGCTAGTGATTTTTTTACATGACTAGATGGGTATGGTTTGTATAGCCAACACATACCTTAAAAGATGGCAACTGCATCCTATTGAAATCTGCAGTTCCTCATTCAACCATCGTGGTGGTTTGGTTTCAGTTAAAAAGGTCTTCAATAGATAGTTGTTTCATTTTACCAGTTCCATGGATTAAATTTTTACATCTCTATCACGTGTCCCATAAACTATAGGCTATAATGACTCTTAGATAGCTAGATAACTTTCAATTGATAAATTATAATAACAACCACATCGTTATATCGATAGATATCCGTGTTAGTTGTCAAACTTAGTTAGCAACCTTATAGCCCTCGGTACCTTCCTTGATTGGAATTTGAATGATATCAACAATGATAAGAATGATAGGGTTGGAGGAGTTACTTAGGCTTACTAGGAATCACAGGTTAGGGGTGGACGATTGTGGTGAGACCTCGGTATTAAGTTGTTCTTAGTGAATTATTGACTTGGGAAGCGAGAGTGAGGATACTATGGATTCATGTTACTGTAGAATGGATTCTTGCGATATTCTTAAGAGGGCCCTTTGCGTCCTTTAATTGATGTAGGCTTGCTTTAGACCTTGCGCACTTGGTTTGTGCACCGTAGAGGTTTTTAGTTTTGGTCGTCAAGCCATTGTGTCTGGATTGGAGATGATGTCCCTTAGCTTGTAGTCATTTCTATCTGTCAGGATTTCTGTCCGTTTCACCCAGTTGCTCGAGGTTCTAGTGTGTCGAGTCATTGTGGGTGGTTTCCTGACCTGTGGGCGTGACGATAGTCACCAGGTTGTATGGCTAATTGTTGTCGTCGTTGCCTTCTTTCCTAAACAATCTTTTTCTTTTTTGCTTCTCTTGTAGTCGTAACAAAGGGGTTGTTACAATGGAGCCCAACTCTAAGATATATAAGAGAGATGACTTATAAAATAACTCCTTAAAGAAGAGGAGAACCTCCTCCAAATACTCGAATAAATTTGTACATTCAAATCCCCATGTTTTTCAATAATGACCTCTCTCTCTCTCTCTCTCTCTCTCTCTCTCTCTCTCTCTCTCTATATATATATATATATATATATATATATATATGGGTGAAATCATGAAGATGGGTGTCTATTTTGTTTGTTTTATGAGAAAAAAAACTATATTTTCACAAGTTCTTCAACTTCCGGCATAAAAAACTATTTTTTGTTTATAATTTCACTTTACAATAAAAACAAAACTTGTGAAGAATTTTGTTAGTTATCCAATGACTATTTTTCATTTTTTGTTGATTAAGATTTGATATGTCAATTCGACAATTGTTTAACAATATGTTTCTTAAACATGAAAGGAATGATAATGAGTTATTTTTTCCTTCAACAATGTATCTATTATTAAACATATTTTTTTAACAAATGAAATATACTGCAACAATCTACAAAGACTCTATTTTATTATGACTATAATTTTGAATCTAATGGATGAATATTATAATTTCTAGAATTTTTTTAAGTTGACCAAGCTGAAAATGTTGCAGACTTTAGACACATGTTTTCCTCCACCTTGTATCTATCTTAATTTTTACTTAAAAATAAAATCTAAAAATACCCTTTTGAAAAGAACAATTTAAGGATTATGAATATAAATTTTTCTAAATTTTTCATTGTGTATTTTTAAAGATGCAGATATTTCATTTCACTGAATCATAATGTCTGTTGAAAATATTATGCAGTGATTTAAAAAAAAAATTAAATTAAATTAGATAAAAATAATGAAAATGAAAACAAATTATAGGAATTGAAAGTAGATTCAATTTTGCAAATGCTGGTGTCATTTGCGAAATCGAATTCTGAGTATTTGTAGGAGTCCACAACCTCCAAAGTTTAGGTAAGCTTGGGGAATTATCTGGTTTTTGTTTACAGTCCCAATTTCTCGTTTTTGGCCGAAATACTCTTTCGGTCGAAACAATATTCTTTCGGCCAAAAGACTAAATTATAACAAAAACTGTAAAAACACCCTGGTTTCCAAGGTTTTCGGCAGAAAAAACCTTGTTTCGGTCAAAAGATGGTTGAACGAATTTATTCGGTTAAAAAAAATAAAAGACACGTCGTATCGTTTCATTTCGCGCCAAATCGTATAAATACGCTTTCGGCTGAACACATTTAACACAATTCATCACTTGTTTGATGGTTTTCTAGAGCACCTAAACAAAGTTTCGAATCATCTTTTTGGTTTTTGTTGAATAAGGTAATTGATGTTTGTTCAAGTTTTTATTGGAATAACAATTTATATGTTGAAAGCTAAATGTTGAGCATTTTTTCAAGGTGAAGTCTTTGTTGAACATATCTTTTATAAATTACTATAAAAGTCATGGGAAACAAAAGGTTGTGCAAGAGAAAATTTCATTGCACTAGAGATGATACTCTCCATAATGAACAAAGGAAAGAGAATTATTGAAGAAAGAAATGAGAACGTGCAAATATTGAAGAAATAAATGATGATAATGTAAATAGAGATTTTCAACAAGAAGAAGTCCAACCACATATGCATGCACATATTGTCTATATTAAAAGTACAGAATTCAAATTCAAAATATTCATTAATATAATTGATTGTAATTAAAATTTTATGTTTTTCAAAAAACGTAAATAGATTTGTCTCATAATGTCGAAGAAGACGTTGAAACCGAAATTGAAGCAGAAGATGTTGAAACTGAAATTGAAGCAGAAGATGAATCACCTATAGGTATGTACATAAATTTAGATAATACAAGATGAACAATTGTATATATAGTTTAACGAATTTATGTTCGGGTTTTGTTTTTTAATATAAAATTTAAATTGAAATATGCAGGAGAATCTTTCAACATTGGTGATGAAATATTAGAAAATGTTGATACTGACAAATTTGGGAAGAAAAAATCTAAGCATTATATAAGATATTGAACTAAGAATATGTATAATGTTTTTTCCAAAGATGAATCAGTAACAGTACAAGCTCAACTTTTACTATGTCTAATAAAGTCAAGAAAGTTAAAAGAAGCTACATCATTATTGGGTATTCAAAAGTTGACAAAAGATACAAAGGTGAAACAGAATGTCTTTGACAATATAACTAGTGTATTAAAATCTTTGGGAAAATCTCAAAAAAAAGATGTCAGTGTTTCACGTTGAGCGATACAAACAACATTTGTTTCATCTAGAAATATAAAAGATCATTTTACACGACACATGACAAGAATGATGGGAACGTCAAGCAAAACATTGCACAAACATAGAAAATTTCGATTGCAAATAGATGCAAATGATGAACTGGCTTGTTGGACATTGATTTCTAGACAACCTTACAAAGATAGACTTGCAGAAGATGTAAAAGAATTGGCCCGTAATTGTTGGTTGGTATAATCGCATGTTTCACCACATACAAGGGATGTGTTGCAATAAAGAATAGAATGAAAACAATATGAAGAACATCTAAAACATATATTGTCAATGACACAAATAGAATTGTTCAATAAGTTCAAAGAAGAGCACAAATAAGTTAAAATTTTCATCAATACATTTGTGCAACAAAAACCATGGTTTGTTAGACCCATCATTTTTCGTGACACTTGTTTTGGTCGTTATCATGTGGAATTTGAGTTGTATTACGAAACATTTTTTTATTTTGGTAAAACTTTATGGCCAAGTTCACCTCCTCCTTCCACATTATGTGCTTTTATATCTGAAATTCTATGTGAAAGAGAAGGTGATGATTTATTTTACAAAAAACAATGTGTTGGTGAAAAGAAATGTGATCATTGTGGAAATCTAAGTTTGTTTCACTCAAAGTATCATATTGATATGAATGATCAATAATTTTCTAATATAACAGTCAATTGAAAGAGATATGAATATATCAACAACACGACTCCACATTCCTCAAATGCTATTTCCAAAAAGGATTGATTTGATAGTGAATAAAATCTGGGTGATAGATTTTTTGAAGAAGTTTAAGGAAGAAATTTATAAATACACCAAGAATTCGCACAGAGATCAATGGAAAGACCTGCAATTCAAAAAATCTCATGAAGTGTTCCCACCAAGGACAATGTTGTCTGTAGTTGATTTTGCAGAGAATTACACATTCCCTGCACAAAACGAAATACATAGTGAATACTATCATTATGATCAAGTCAAGATATTTTTCCACGTTCTATATAGACATGCTCAATGAAGTCTTGATAACATAGAAAGAACCAACAACAATCGACATGTTATTAAAGAATATCACTTTTATATAAGTGATGATCGAGCACACGCCACACATTATGTACAACATTATTTTGAAAATTTTTATGATTCATTGAAATAACACGAAATCCGATTCGATCGAAATTAGATATGGTCAGATAGGTGTGCGGGTCAGTTCAAATCTTTACGATCATTCCATTGGTTATGTTGTCTTCATAAAAAATCAAACATTACACATTGTTGGAATTTTTTTGAGACTGGTCATGGAAAAGGAGAGCACAATGGTGCAGGGGCATGTGTAAAACAAACACTTCAAAGGTATCAGATGAACCCTTATGCCGATTGATTTGAATCTGCTGAACAGGTTGTTGAATGGTGAAAAATGGTGATAATCCATGAATATAATCCGTCAAGGGGTGTGCATAGGTGTGTCTATATATACATGTGTTACACATGTACATGGGATATTTTTATTTGAGCGTGTTCAAATTTATATTCATTCTTCAATCATTTTCTTTAGATATTTCAAGTTAACAATTTCTTGTCTTGTGCAGGTTTTTTTGGTATGTTGGAATCCAAGATGTAAATGGATCAATCCCATATGACGCCAGTACAATATACGGGACACGAAAAATACATTCAGTTAAAACAAAATGTTATCAAAATGTGTTTTCATTTGATAGAAGAAATGAGTCTTGATTTTGTTTAGTTTGCATAGAGGACACAAAATCCATAGATATTTGCGAAATCAAAAATGCAGAATATGTTAAATCTTGGAGACATATTGAACTTAATGTAAAAGGGAAAACGTCACTGGTAAGCTCAAAAGAGATGGAATCAAAGGAAACTGTAGTGTCAGTTGATGGCGATAGAGTTTCTGATCTTGTTAGAGAAGGTAATTTTTATGTTTAATTTTTTTCAAAGAACTTGTAGATGTACTTGTGTGATAATCTAACATGAACTATTTGTTGTCCAATGTATCCATTTATTTGCAGGAGGTGTCTTTTCCATGGTTTCACCTGTAGACAACACTAAAAATGTGAAATAGTATTTGATGCGATGCACAAAACAAAATATGAGGCTATTAGAATATTTTGATGATAACAGTTTTATATATGAAAGAGGATCCAATGTATTGAAATGATATTTTTTCAAGAAATCCATCAAACCTATACTCTTGTTCATTTTCAAGACTACCAGTCAGATGTCATAAGTTTTCAATATAGTCATTTGGTATGCGCAGCATGCATAAAGTTAATAGAAGTTCAATCAAGAAAAAAAACAAAATTTAGAAAATGTAAAATGTCCAAATATGATCATGAACGAACAATTGAAGATGGAATACCATTACGATATCTTTAAACAAGTGACACATTTACATTCCAAAATTTTATATTTTGCATTGAAAGTACATGTATTTATGGATATCTAGGATTCTAGAATCATTTCCAATTTAGTTTACTTCCATGGTCCATTAAATTAAGAAAAGTTATATTTTTTATGAATTAAATAAAGTTTACCAAGCCTTATTTACAATTTCAGGGAAGAACCTATAGATTGTATCTAGGGAACCTAAATTGACCTATACTTTGGATGATTATACTTTAATCCTACAAATTATCCAAATCGTATACACAAATCCTTTAATGCATGTAACGAATTTAGTACATATAGGATAAATGCGTTCATTATTTGCAATTTGATTGTTCAATGTTTTTTCATATGAAAATGATAACTTCATATCAAAACTAGGATCCATTTCCATGTCATTATAAGGGACTATTTATGGCTTAGAAAAAATTTAAATTCTGATAAATTTTAATATCAATATAAATTTTAATGAAGATCGCTTACTTATATTAAATTTGGTGACTTGTTTTGACTATTTTCATTGTTGGACTTATATTAAATTTGATGACTTGTTTTGACTATTTTCAACCATATTTCCAAATCAAACAAATTTTAAATTATAAGTGAGAAACTATAATTTTTATTTCACATTTTCTTGAATATTTCATTGTGAAATTTCATAAGAAACTACAAAATTTTATTTTTATTTCACATTTTCTTGAATATTTCATTTTGAAATTTCATAAGAAACTGTAAAATTTGATAATTTTTTTGAAATAAAAAAAAAAGTATATTGAAATTATTTCGTCCAATATTTTATATAAATAAACATAGTGCAAGTAAAATCAAGACAAGACAAAATATTACATGAGTGATCTCAATATCTTTTCTATCTCTTCTTGTACTTTTCTTAGCTATTGTTATCATCTTTATAGTTTTCTCATAGTTGTTCGTATGAGAAAGAAGGTGAATTCAAAGACCATTAAAACCTTTCATTGAGATGTTCATGTAAATTGATATTTTGATGTAAATGTGAGACTGTGTTTCTCTGAAAATATCGAAATGATAAAGACCATGTAAATGTCCTAGGTTCAAATTCAAGTGTGTGTAGATCCCCTTGTGTGTGTCTCTCTTACTTTGTAATATTTATAGTGGATTTCTTCATTCTTCCATTTGTTCAAGTGATTCTTTCATTCTATGTCTTCTAACCCATTGTTACACTAATTTTCTTAGTTCTTTCTTTGTTTTTCACGGGAAAAGAACAATTTCACTATTATTCTATTAGAATCGAACGAAAGTTTTTGTTACATATGGATCTAGAAATTTATGATCAAAAAATATCTGTGGTCTTTCCTTCCTTCCACATGTTTACATTGTAGTAAAGTTATAAAAAGTCATCTAGTGTCATATACAAAATTATTCAAAAAATGGACATATGTAAATATCCAACCTAGAAAATGTAGAAATTTTATGTACATACAACAGTTCCATCAACAATTTCCTCATAAAAGAGCCAAGCTAATTTCCTTTGAGTGCCTTTTCGGAGAGGTTGTCTACTACTTTGTTGAACTGTCTATGTACGTGCATAAATTTGATAGATTCAAATCTATTATTTAAGATTTTGATCTTGTTTGTTACTTTGTTGAACTGTCTATGTATGTGCATAAATTTGATAGATTCAAATCTATTATTTAAGCTTCTGATCTTGTCTTTCTAGTTGTTGAAATATATCAAGTTCAGGTTGGAATTGGAATTTATCCAATCGATAGTGGCCTTGGAATCTCCTGCAACCATCAATCTTTTTATGGAAAACTAAGAAAAGAGTAATAATAATCCCCATAGGCCCAAGAGTTCAGCATTATGTTGAATTTTATTAGTCCAAAATGAATTATGCTGAATTTTATCAGTCCCCATAGGCCCAAGAACAGTCCACAATGAAATATGTCAAATTTTATCATGTTTTTTTGAATAGTCCATATTGAACATAAAAGGAAGCATTTAAATTAATACATAGTAGGATAGGCCCAAGAGTTCATCTTTATGTTGAATTTTATTAGTCCAAAATGAAATATGTTGAATTTTATCAGTCCCCATAGGCCTAAGAATAGTCCACAATGAAATATGTTGAATTTTATCATGTATTTTTTAACAGTCCACAATGAACATAAAATAAAGCATTTAAATTAATACATAGTAGGATAGGCCCAAGAGTTCATATTTATGTTGAATTTTATCAATCCACAATGAAATATGTTGAATTTTATCAGTCCCCATAGGCCCAAGAAAAGTCCACAATGAAATATCTTGAATTTTATCTGTGTTTTTGAACAATACACAGTGAACATAAAATGAAGCATTTAAATTAATACATAGTAGGATAGGCCCAAGAGTTCATCTTTATGTTGAATTTTATCAGTCCACAATGAAATATGCTAAATTTTATCAGTCCCCATAGGCCCAAGAACAGTCCACAATGAAATATGTTGAATTTTATCATGTTTTTTTGAACGGTCCATAGTGAACATAAAATGAAGCATTTAAATTAATACATGGTAGAAAAGTATTTAAGAGTTTGATGTTTAATTTAATGCATTGTAAAAAGGATATTATACAAAATATTAGTTCAAAACTAACAACTTTGCCACTTTTTTTCTATCAACTTAGTGCACACACCTTTGAGCATTGGTCAGAACACCACAATCTATCAAGCCAAGTCTTGAACCAAACCAAAACAAAGTTATTCTTACATTATTAATGGTGTTTAACAAATTAACAATAAATCAATTTTATTTCAACATTGATATAGTAAAGATAGAGACTCTCGTCATTTTAATTTCATAGGGATCTATATTGGTGAAATGAAAACACCACAAGCCTACCATTT
>JASDQU010689789.1:0-15894 GCA_032191745.1 Picea mariana
AGAAGGATTCATTTTCTTGGACTCTAGAGGAAACTAAAGATTTTGAACAACTTAAAGAGGTGATGTAAAAAGCTCTTTTCTTGACCACTCCAGACTTCACAAAAACCTTAATTGTGGAATGTGATGCCTCGGGAAATGGAATTGGTGTTGTCCTAATGCAAGAAGGAAGACCCCTGTCTTTTGAAAGTCAACCACTCAAGGGAAAGGACTTACAGAAACCCATTTATGAGAAGGAAATGATGGCAATACTACATGCATTGAAGAAATGATGTCCTTACCTAATAGGTAGGAACTTCAAGGTCAAAATAGATCATGATAGTCTTAAATACTTCTTGGAACAAAGACTATCTTCAGAAGAACAACAAAAATGGGTAACCAAGATATTGGGTTATGATTTTGAAATCGTCTATAAAAAAGGGAAGCAAAATGTTATGGTAGATGAACTCTCAAGAAAGCATGAAGATGTTGAGGCCTTTCTCTGTGCTATCTCGATCATCCAACCCGATTGGATAATAGAAGCAAGGGATGAATGGAAGAATGACAAAAAAGAGTGGACTCTCATTCAAAGGTTGCAACAGGATTCCATTACATCAGATACATTTACATGGAAAAATGATTCACTATGGTACAAAGATCACTTATATTTATGTAAGAACTCCCAACTCAAACAAAAGGTACTATCGGAATTGCACACCTCTTCAGTAGGAGGGCACTCAGGATTTTTGAAAACCAACCATAGGGTCAAGAAGGAATTTTTTGGGATGGCCTTAAAACTGATGTTCAAAGGTTTGTGGCAGAATGTTTGGTTTTCCAACAAAATAAGGTGGAAACAATTAAGACCCCAGGTCTTTTACAACCATTAGCCATCCCAAGTCAGCGCTGGGAGGAGGTTTCCATGGATTTCATCATAGGGTTACCAAAGTCTGAAGGAAAGAGTGTCATCATGGTGATTGTTGATAGGCTGACCAAGTACGCACACTTTTGTGCACTCTCTCATCCATTCAAAGCTAGTACTGTTGCCACCACATTCATGGATACAGTTCAAAAGCTACATGGCAGCCCAAAGATTGTTGTAAGTGACAGAGATCCCATCTTCACTGGACATTTTTTGACATAATTATTTTCTTGTTTGGGTACTCAATTGGCTCATAGCTCATCCTATCATCCTCAATTTGATGGACAAACCGAGATAGTGAACAAATGTTTGGAAGGCTACCTTCGTTGCTTTGTCTCTAATAAACAAACACAATGGTTGAAATGGTTACCCTTGGCAGAATGGTGGTATAACACTTCCTTTCATACTGCAACAAAAATGACACCATTTATAGCACTCTATGGATGCCACCCTCCTTTCATCACTTCTTCTCTAAAATAAAAATCTAAGGTTCAAGCAGTGGAAGATCACATCGAGCATCAACAACAAGTTCTCCAAATATTAAAGGACAACCTGACCATGGCACAAAATCACATGAAACAACAAGCAGATCAACATTGTAGTGAAAGAAGTTTTGAATTAGGGGATTGGGTGTTTTTAAGACTACAACCATACAAACAAATGTCCCTCAAGCAAGCCAAGAAGGATAATAAATTATCACCAAAGTACTATGGCCCTTATAAGGTGTTGCAAAAGATTGGTACTATGGCATACAAATTGGATTTGCCTACATCTTCACGAGTACACCCAATTTTCCATGTTTCATGCTTAAAGAAGGTTATAGGGGACAAGATCCCAGTTCAAACTATATTTCCAGAACTTGAAGAGGAAGGAAAAATCATATTGGAGCCGGAAGCCATCACTGACACAAGAATTCGCTAGCTGAGGAATAGATCCATTTCAGAGTATCTCATTAAATGGAGGAAACTACTGGCTGAAGATTCCACTTGGGAAGATGAGTATTTTATAGAAAAGCATCCAGAGTTACTCAAGCATTGCAAAAAACCCTTGTCTCAAGGGGAGGGGCATGCTAAGCCCTAAATAGTGGCTAATTACGCCTTAATTGGGGCATATTACATTAGTAATGTTATTTTATTTATGTCGAGTTTATTCCATTAGGTGTAATTATACCTCCTAGTCTCCTATATATACCAAGGAGACATTTTCATTTGGAATCATCTTGTAATTGAAAATTTATGTGGGCATAAAGAGGTTGCCCCCTCGAAGAGGCTTATTATCTGAATTTGTCTCTTTTTCAAGGCGTTGCGTACTTATTCTGAGGTTTTTCTATGCTATATTGATATTTGGTTCCTAAAATACCTGGTGTCTCGAAGGTCCAGGCGGTTGAACAAACACTTATAGTTCGAGAGGCTGTTCTTCATACCCTCAAAGATAATTTGGTCATGGCACATAATCACATGAATCAACAAGCAGATCAAGGTCACTCTGAACATCAATTTACAGAAGGGGATCAGGTGTTTCTTCGACTGCAACCTTACAAGCAAACTTCCCTCAAGGCCGAGCATTGTCAGAAGCTAGCGCCCTAATTTTATGGTCCTTATACTGTTCTCAAACGTGTGGTACAAGTAGCTTATCAGTTAGCTTTGCCCATTCATTCAAAGCTACATCCTGTTTTTCATGTTTCATGCTTAACGAAGGTGATTGGAACTAAGTGCCGAAATCAAACCAACCTTCTTGAGTTAGCCGAAGAAGGATCCATTTGGCTACAACCACAAGTAGTTTTGGACCAACGTGAGCATTGCCTGCATCAGAGAACCATCAAGGAAGCGTTAGTCTAGTGGAAAGATACAACTCCAGCAGAATCGACTTGGGAACCAACCACCATTCTGCAACAATTTCCACATCTCAAGCCTTGAGGACAAGGCTATTTTTAAGTGGGAGGATATGTTAGGGTCCTAACCTGCACATAGGTAGAACAATATATTTGGATGTAATAAAGGTAAATATTAATAAGGCCTTGCAATAAAATAGAATAAGTCGAATGTAAGTAGACCTAATAGAAGCTTCCGCTTCTAGAAGAATTTTCCTCTAGATGCTTCTTTTGATAGACATATTTAGTATAAATAGGAGTCGAGGGTATGAGAACCCTAGCTTGAATATTATTGTAATAGATCTCTTCTCAACTGGAGGTTTCCCCCTTGAAGAGGCCTGTGAACATTTCTTTCAGAATCAAAGTGCTATTTCTGTTGTTATTCTTATATCATTTCAGTGCTATTGTGGTGATTGTTCTGGTTATATTGCTGTTATTCTGCCATTTCTAACATTTTATTTATGTTCTGCATACTTTTTATATATGGTATATTACATTTAGCTCACCTTATGGTCTCCTCCAATGTCTTTGGATCATCATACAATATTTTCTCACTAATAAATGATGACAATCCACTCAAATACCTTTGAATCTTAACTATCTCATCCTTGATGAAAGAGACATACTTCAACAGTTCTATAAACCTTCTTTCATATTCATCAATTGCCATATTTCCAAGCTTGAGTTCAAAGAACTCTTTCATTTTCTTGTCATAGTGTCTCTTAGTCAAGTATTTCTTCTCAAAATACTTCTTGAATTCCCTCCAAGTAACACTTTTCTCTTTAATGTGATGCACCTGCACAAGCTGATCCCACCACATGGATGCCTTTCCATTGAGTTGATAGATAGAAATTATACCTTTTGCATGAGAAGAATAATTATGCAATTGAAAATACTTTCTCATGCCCAACAACCATGTTTCTACATCTTCATCCTTCTTGTGCTCACCATCAAATGTAGGAGGTTTGATTTTGTTCATTTCTCCTCGTAGCTCATCCACCCCAAACCTCTTGTGCTTCTTGACAGGGGATGGACTCAAGCTACTATGTGCTCTCTTATTGGAATGCCTTGGGGAGTGATGGTGATTTCTGCTAACACTTCTTTCTTTTCTTTTCTCATCAGAAGGCCCGTGACTTCTTGATTTGCTTGAGCCACTCTCCTTATCCAATTTCTTTTCTATTTTGTTCAAGATCTCCAATAAATTCATGTTGAAGTCATCCTACTGCTCCTTGGCTCTCATAAGCCTTTCATTATCAACTTTATGGATTTGGACATCCTTTTGTAAATTTTTAATGGTCTCTACCATATTCATTTTTTCATTCCTTTCATCTCCATGTCCATTGGAGTTTGTTCCTTCAATGTCCAAATGGACATCCATCCCTCTAGTATCATCCTCCTGACTGTAAGTCCACTATGATTCTTCCATTACTCTAGACTCTAATCTGATCTATTGTTGTTAACTCTACAAAATGTGCATCCAACAAAACTTTATCAGGCTAACTGTTTCAACAATTTCATGAAAATATGAACAATTCTGGTTCAATAATATATATCAGAATTCTTTCTTCTAATTTCTTGGAAATTTGAATGCCCAGATCAATTTTGTGGGTGTATATTTATATTCCACTATCCAATACCTTTTCAATGCCTGCTCCCATGCTCAATTCTGAGTCTCGAGCAAAAAGTGATGGCTATTTAAAAAATTGCCCATTAATTTTTCTGTTCATTTTTCAACTTGGCGCAACTCTATGATGTAAATATGAATTTTTGCACCTAATCCTTTGTAATTTTCATAGGATCTCAATTGGGTTTCTTCATATACATATTATAGACACTCTATCCAAGTTTTGGTTCTTTCTGGGTTCTTGGCTGCTAGTTACAGCCTGTTGAAATTCCAGACCAAAATACCATATTGTAACCTGTTTTCTACAGGTACCTTTTTTGCCATATTAAACACTTTTAACATGCCCAAAAATTTAATTCATCTCTTGGAATGTATTCTATGGCTCAATATCTTTCCATTGACTACTCCTACGCCTCAATCTGATTCCAGAGAAAAAAGTTATGGCTCTATGAAGTTAGATGGGTCTTAAAATTTACCCTTCACTGTTTGTGCTGTAACTTTCTCAAAAAAACTCCGTTTGACGAATGGTTTACACCATTAAAAATCTCTCTCCGAGCTCTTTTATTTGCTCTATAGAGACAGATTGTACCTTTGATACACCTCTATCTCATGGTTTTTGAGTTGCTAAAAACGTTGTTAAGGCCCTAAAAAACATGTTGCAAAAAGATGACGTTCAAATGATATAAAACATCGCAGAAAATCACTGGTTTTCTGCTGTTGTTCACCATGCCAGAGTTTAGTACATCTCCACCGCACACCAAAATTCTGCGCTCACCACTAACTAAAATGTCACGCGACAACATATACCCACATTGCGTGTGCACCAACAAAACTCCTCCTCGCTCTGCCAACACTGCGCACACCACACACGTCATTATTATGTGTGTGCACACCGCACAATGCTAAATTTATCGCACGGTCCTGTACACCAACATTTTTCCGTGCGGCGCCGGAATTTAGCGCGCACACCCGTACACTAACATTTTTCCGCGTGGCACCAAAATTTAGCGCGCGCACAACACGGAAATATCTTGCCGCAGAGTGCCAAATTTTACCTATCATAAGCTTTTAATTGCGCATAATGCATTTTTAGTGCACCCACTTGTGCACATTTATTTTTATGCGCATCAGTTCCTTGTGAATTCCGCTGTAGAAATTGGGGCTTTTGTTTAACTTTTTCCCCAATTTACCATAGACATTCTGCAACCATGAAATTTGTTCAATTTCACCCCGATAACACCAATTCAACCTCTATAACAACCAATCGTTGTGGGTTGACATTTCTGGAATGAATTTTTCCCAAACTCAATTCACGAATTGAGAATTTTAATTGTAAAACTTGCTCCAACTGTCATGGCTTCACTGTGACTTCAAATTCGACCAATTCCAGGTCCGAATTTGCTAGAACAGATATTAAACCAGTAATACGTCATCACTTGGCCGAATTTCTCCATTTTCTCATGAATTTAACAACATAAATTGGGGCTTTTCCCCAATTCCACCTAGTTGCTGTTACTTTTACCATGGACGCTCTACAAACTGAAATTTGTCCACTTCGAAATAAATCCTCTGTGAAATTTCGCTTCAACTCAACTTTCTCGGCCCATCCAGGCTCAGTGTTGAAATTGAAGCTCTGATACCATATTGTAACATCCCCGACCATCCACGCCAGAGAACACTTACGTTCTCTCTACGGAACATACTGTAACATACCCAAAATCTAACTGAGCTATGCCACATAATTTTTTTGAACTATATGAAATTAAAATATATACACACAGAACTCTTGCATAAGCATTATATATAAAACATAAACATACAAATACATCTGTAAATGAATGGATTCACACTGAAATAACAGTAAACATATACATGCAACATATACATGAAATACCCATAAAAATAAACACAGTTGTAACCACACATATGATAACCCATAAAAATGAGCACGTAAATAACAATGCATCATGTAAATTTATCACACAATTGGCACTTATCTTGGTAAGAATGTCACCAACTGCGTGCAAACCTTCCACGAACCTCCCATCCTTAGACCACACTATTCATCACTCTCAACAGTGAGTCACTCCCAAGCTGGGACTAAACTCCACCTGGGTAAAGGGATCCCTAACCAGGCTAAACGATCGTAGACAATAGGAAAGACTCCGTCTCAGGTTCCAACTCAAACTAAAAAACTACATTCCCGCATTCCCCACATGCTTGTCCCACCCAAGAAGTGTGCCCCTTCTTTTCTCAACAATCCGTCAGCTTCTCCACTTCCTTTCTGGGCTTCAGCAATAGGCCGGACAGGAAGTCTCAGAGCATTGTAGCTACAGTTTAGTACCTTAAGGAAATCAATTGCCAAAAATTCTCTCACCCAGAGAATTGATCACGGGCCCAACAACACGCCTCTTTAGTCCATCTCCCAAGCTAACCAGATACACCAACACAAAAATGGCTATGGATGCAAGTTTAGGTACAGTCATGAAGATACCAAGGATAGCTCAATGGGTGTGTGCATGCTCATGGATGATTGACTAGATGACTGCATGATAGAAGCAATCATATGAAGAATGATGGAAAAGATGATAGGAAATGAAGTAAGTACCAACAATATGTATGCATGTCCCCAACTTGACACTTGTCATGCTGGGAGCTACGTTGGCCCACTTGTCCCCAACTTTGGAACTTAGAATAAAATAATTATCCATACTTTATGCTTTAAGAAATATTAATATAATATTCCTTTTTGGCTTAAGCTCCTTAGCTTAGCCACTTTCCTTAACTTTTAGGCCCCTCCCTTTCCCTAACTAGTGGAGTTTAGTCCCCCATCTTTTTTATCGTGGTCGGTCTACAGACAATGATGTATTTTATATTAATTATGAGACATGTACAAAAATAAGCGCACTGGCCTTTAACATCTAGGCTCTCCGGCCTAATCAAAACATAAGCATCATAGCTTATAATAATTGGCTCACCACCTTATAAAACATAGCATATACACAAAGGCTCGGTGACCTCACAATTGCGTGCACTTAAGATGCTGCACGCGGTATCCTAGAATGTGCACACTTCATCATTTCACCGCTCACCGCGCAGTACATGCACGCACTATGCCTTGAAAGGTGCATACAAAATGATGTCAAACAACTCACCAGCTTAAGTACATTTGCATTTACATTTACAATTGGGTTCGACCTTAGGGATATTACATCTAGGATATGGGTTTCTTCAACTAGACTCAGAAAAGAGTGGGGAAATGATTGGGATGGAACAAGAATACTTAAAAGGGAATATATATCTAGAAAGAAGATTGAAAAATTCAACAATATAAGGGGATTAATACATGGAGAAAAACTTCCCCAATATGGTCGCCAATCTGTTGTATGGATTTTGTACCCTGCAGGAGCTGAGCTCCCTTAGGTTCTACCAATGCCTAAGACATGAATAGAGACATAAACTAAGGATGTTCCTAAATCTAATTCATACATGAAAGCAACCAAAGAATATGAAAACCTCCCAAAGATCAAAGCAATCATGCATGGATTGACAACAGATCTAATAGTATATCATAACACATAATTATACTAATTCTCTACCAATTAATACATAAATGTATATGAATAATTAGATAGAGGGAAACATTCTGTATGTCGTATATTAATCAAAGAAGCAATATTACAACTTACAAATGTAGAATGAAGAGATAGCCTCCTTCCAAGCTCCTTGCCCAAGTCTTGCAACCAAATCACCATAGTAACTTTGCTAGCTCTTTCCTCCTCCTTTCCCATGGGAAATGGATTGGTTTTTATAGAGCTTTAGGGATAAGGCCATATAGTTATTATGATAATATTCTTGATCTCATAATGGAAACCTTCGTGAGGATAAACCCTGAGAAATCAGTGGGAAGTCTCATCCATCGAAACCAAATGCAAAAATAGGAGCTTCTAGTCTTGGTCACTCCCTAGACACATACACAGAGCGACCGATGTAACATCCCGCTCTTGCGAGCACATGTTATTTACTTATTTTTTGAGGACACTTGCGTGCAAGTGATCCGGTTATAGTACATGGTTATTTGTTTCTCTTATGGGTTCTTATGATGATGTTGATGGATCATAATTTTATGTTATTTTTTATATGCGTATTGACAGATGTTATTGACAAGTTTTCCTTGAGTGTGCAGGACATTGTTAGAGTGTGGATGCCGATGGAATCAATGGAATCAATGGCAGGCGATTGTATTGGTTTGAGTATTTCATTTATGCATATGTGACCTATGATTGATTATATTATGATGTTGTATATGGATCGTTGACAATGTTTTGTTAATGAATGCTTTCTAATATGACTCACATAAGGAGTAAAGGGGCCATGCACATAGACCGGATATTGAGGAAGAGGTGTGGAAATGTCCCTGTCATAGCCTACTAGCACTCCTGCCATGGCTCAAATTCTAGGTTAACGATTACCTAGTTCGAGATGTCCACAATGCCATGAGGGAAGACTGAGACAATCGCTCACAGAGATTTCTAAGGGGTGCACAATAAGGCAGAGTCCTTATTCCTTAGAATCCCTTAGTCTCTCACAAGGTCGCTCGAATGGAGTGCTGACTCCAGGGGTTTGAAAACTACCAAAACCAGTCAAAGGCGAGTGACACCTTTGGAGCATGGTGTGCGTCTTGAAGGGCACGTCATGGAAATAAAACTTAAGCCAATGAATCTAGGTGGCCTAGAAAACCTTGAGAGAATAATTAAACCCTGCAAAATATTTAAGCATTGATGGCTTTAATTTATTTAATGAATTAAGGATTGAATTAATTAATTGCGAATCCCCAAATGGAAATCTAAGACTATGCAAAAAAATGCCTAAGTGGGTAAGAAGACTAAAACTAATTATTAACTAAATCAAATAGGAATGAGGTAAATCAAATTGAGAAATTAAAAAAAATAAAATAAACCTAAAGATTGATTTAATACACCTATGTGCAAGAAAATACCAAATTGGAATTTAAGGTAAGAAATGAATAAAGCTGAAAGAATGTGTATGCATAGAAATGTATCTAGAGTCTAGTTACCACTAGTCTAACTAGAAGAAGATTCCTATTTTAACTCAACTCAGATTTAGTACAACGCCAGTCCTTAAATGAGAATAAAGGGAATACAGAGACAATTAGGAGCGAATTAAGGAGCACTTTTAGAAAGGGTGTGGGAAATTGACTTTTAAATTAAATTATAATATGTATTTACTTGTGCAACTTGGGGAAACGATGACAAGTGTACGAGGGAAATAATTATAAATTATTTAAATTAAAAAGCGAATTAATTGTGCAAGTGGGGATGTGTTATGTGGAAATTATATAAAACAAACGACATAGATGAGAAATGGATCACACTAGTTATGAGTAAAGTTATGCTGCAGAATTTTTTGCTCATTTTACTTGTGAGAGTTGGGATACCCAACTTTAGAGAGAGTGGTGGCTCTACCTTGTGAGGCAAGTTGAGAGATAGTGAATTTCTGGTTGTGTGTGTGCGTGGCCCCTTTGCGGCTTGGGGGGCTAAGGGGGAATAAGAGTACCCCTAGTGTTGGTTGGGAGGTATCGGTGAAGTCTTGGGATTGGCAAGCGAAGGAGTGGGGCACACGTTGAGGGGATTTCGTTGACGATATCAATCCGCGTCGACATCAGATCATTGGTTATGATATTTAGTCATTGTATTATTAGAGAATCATTCGTCAATTGTAGGTTAAGGTGGAGAGAAGGTTTTGTTGAAATTTGTATGAAAATTTATATATTCAAGTAACTTAAATTACTAATATGAATGAATTGTAACTTTTATGCAAACATAACTATGCTTTTATTGTGATGATTTCAAAATTTATTTGGTAAGATGCAATGAGTGTTGGTGTAAGTAGTGTTTAGTCTCATTGGAGATTGTTTTCAAAAATTGATGAATAACCAATGATGATGTATAGAATGTTGTGTCATATCCTCAAGATGGTTAATTGTAAGAAACTATGTAAGTACCTCCCTGTTGTCGCATTTAGCATAATCACGTCTAGTTGTTAAAAATTTGATATACGAAATTTGGTTTTACTGAAATTTTTTCCCTCTCGTTCCTTGCCTTTAGAATTCCCAGAACTCTGGCGAATATACAGGTTCAGGTCTATAAATTCACCCTGCGATAAAATTCATCTATTTCCAACTTGGAACCCTCTCAAATTATTGAGCATAGTATATTTCTAGTTGCATTACGGATCCGTAATTAATTCATAGTCTCTATACCATTCGATCTCGCTCCGAGATTTTCATTGTGGAGGGGTGGGGACGTTTGTTTATCTGAAGTTTTCAGTTTCGAAAAGGTGATTGTGTGAGGTCGCTTCTAGTTAAGTTTATGACTGAACAAGCCATCGAGGTCACTAGTATTTAATCTACAGACCAGGTTGGATGACTTCTTGAGTTGCCACCAAAACATTCATCGATCCAAGGATTTCACCCTCCAGTGGCTGCTGTCCCTTCTCAGTTCAACCTAAATTTAGCCTCACTCCTTATTGAGTGAATACCATCCACAATCTCTCTCTCCTTGGTGATTGATGCTTAGATGCTTGTGTATTGGAGCTATCAAAAGTTACCTTCCTTAAACTTCGATGGGGTTGAACTTTTTGGGAATTTTTGTGTTCTACAGACAACGCAAGCTCAAGTCTCTAGGGTCTTTTCTGAATTGAATTAATAGAGATCTTTAAAACCCACTAATCTGAGGAGGCGATTCAATTGCTTCCTCTTTACTGTAAATTCTAACCTTGTACAATATCTACTGCGAACGAATATTCAATAAAGGAACATAAAAGATACAATGGCAAATACAAACATTACATAGAGATTTTTCCCTTGGAAACCCAAACCGGGAAAACCAACATATTCAATATTATTCATCATTTTACAATGTTTACAATACAAAATACATATAGAATCCAACGACATCCAAAACCCTAACCCAATGACCTGGATTAGTCCAAAACCCTAACGCTTCATGTCAACACCATCATAGTTTGGCACTATCTCCACAAATTAAAAAAAGCATCTCGGATTTTGCTTGCTAAAACATGCTCGAACTCTGGAAAAATGAATTAAGGCACTGGGCGCCTTCCCCTGACAGCGAAACAATTGCTTAGTGTTACCGTTAGTAGAATCGTGGAGCTTTACCCTGGGTGTTTCTCCTCTCCAACGAGTCTTTCCCACTGCAATTGACAACTACGGTTAGGTGCTATTCTCCCCGCGTGTGGAGTTAAAACCTTGCATTCTTCCTAGTACTATAGGTAACGGATACCACACCCCATCATAATAAGAAYTCGATGGATTAAATTGAATGTCGACTTAATGTATGTAAAGCCTCCTATTTTAGGGCCTCAATAATTATATCATTATCTCCTAAAATCCTACTAAAATAAGTGATTTAGTTTAAGGTTTTCTTTCTACAAGGAATAAATTGGTAGATAGATAGTATAACAAAAACAACATAATAAAAATAGCAGCATAATAACAACATAACAACAACAACAACAACAACAACAACAACAACAACAACATATTAATGAAAACATAATAATAACATAATAATGACCAAAATCAATCGGATGAATCCTGGGCTTGAGCATTGCTTATGTGTCMTGGAGTTCCTAACCATGTAGGATAGGTTGGGAAGGTAGTAATTTATATTCAGTGATGTGGTTGATCATCATTTATATATTTTCTTCAGTTGATTAAGATGTATTGAACTGCATCATTATTTATGTTTATGTGTGATCATGTGTCGCTGTTAATTTTGTAAATGCGTTGAATGTGCTGTTATTAATTTATGATGATGTGTAGCTTGTGATGTTATTAATCATGTCATGACGATTTTAATTTTCTAACGCTTAGCACAATTTTTATTTTTATTTTTATACATCGTTGTTTGTTTTCGTAACGGAGGGGATGTTAAATATGGTATCAGAGCGGGTTCAACCCTACGACTATGGATCACACGCCTTACACTGTATTAAACACTTGATTAATAACTTATCACTAACTAAAATTTAAACTTGTCCATGCCGGTAATCCTGGATAGAGGACGCCGTGGAGGTAGATGACGTGGTGCTAGGGGAGAAGGTGTGATGCCTCCAGTAGCATCCACGCTAGAGGGGTCTAACCCCCAAAGAGAAGAACAAGTCATTGGGTAGGAGCAGATTGCTATGGGGGATGTGGTTTTTTTGATGAGGTCCTTTCAGAGGATGTTCGAGGCCTTGATTAACCAACTAGATAGAGATGAGGCCAGGGCGTTTGTACCTAAGGAGGGTTCACAATGCGCTCCAGTTGGTAGTGGTAGAATTTATAGGGAAGACGAGAAGGTGAAGTTTCCAAAGTTTATCGGTGCCATAGACAACTCAGCCGTTGAGGCATGGTTGGAGAACTTGGTGATGTGCTTTGCACGTGACTACACCTCCAACATGAAATTCCACATGGTGGTCTTTTAGCTGAAGGGAAGCACTCTTTTGTGGTGCAAGATGCTCCTAACTCAAATAAACATGGCCGTCAAAGACGTGTCATGGGAACTGTTTGAGGAACGGTTCCAGGAGAAGTATTGTTAGAGGAATTCATTGAGCGCCAACTCAATGAGTTCAACGTCTTATGACAGGGTGGGCGTACAATGTTGGAGTAGGAGGCCGGATTCATGGAGTTTCTCAAGTATGCTTCACATTTGAACACAGAGAAGCTAAATGTAAGTAAGTTTTTGTTTGTCCTTAACTTCAACATTCATGCGAAAGTGAGGATCCTAATGCCTCAGATAATGCACGAGGCAGTATAGAAGACCCTCATAGTTGAGGAAGAGTTGACTAGTGGGGGACAGGGTATGACTCCTACAAGACCGACTGGACATACGTCGTCAAGTGCGCAACAACATCAGACACTAGCGTGACATACATCAAGGTACCAGGATATGTCGAGAGGATCCAAGTTCAAGAGACCATGATGACAGGCTCCTCAACGGGGGTTTCCCTACAAAGGATCACCACATCAACAACAATGTCGCCCGTAGCCGCAATTTTTTTTACCTATTCAGCAGAACAGACCAAGATCTCAGGCTGGTAGGCTTGCAACTTCTACATTGTGGACTAGGAGTACTGGATGGAAGACTGGGTTCTGGACATGTAGAGAGACACATTACCAGCGAGACTATCCAGTTGAGAAGGCCAGAGTGTCCAGATCAACATGACACACTACAATTGGATATTTTGGAAAGGCCCATAGGATTCACACAACAATGAATAAACGCCAAGATGAGCACCAGTCCATTGTGCTCGAGATGTCAGGTACATTCACCGACCAAACTTTTAGTATTTTGATAGATCCAGATGCTACATAGAGCTTTATTCTGGTGAAATGCTAAAAATAATTAAGGTAAAGGTAGTCGAGCATGATGAGTTTAGATACGTAGAAATGGATTTGGATGCCAATCAAAAGGATGGAGGAAAGGTTACAGACTGTCATATTTACTTGGGTGATTTTGTAACAAAGTCTGACCTATATTTCACAATCTTAAGATCTTATGGCATCGTGATCAGTATGTGCTAGTTGGAATCGCATGATGCGATACTCAACTGTAAGATGAAATGATTGAGTTTGATCGATGATGAGGGACATAGAAGAGTGATCGTAGGAAGAAACCACATAGTGTCCTTGAGATTCATTCTACCCTACAACTGCAGAAGAGCATGTGCAAGGGATGTAGGTTATATGCAATCTTAGCGCTGGATGAAAGGGGAAGGCGAAAGAACTATAAAAAATTCCAGTAACATGAGAGTTGTTGATGTGTTTCCAGAGGAATTACTAGGTTTTCCACCCAAAAGAGAGTGGGAGTTCACAATTGACTTGAAACTTGGGACTGAACCGAGAAAAACAACACCTTATCAGATGTCGTCGCCTGAGTTACAAGAGTTGAAAACAAAATTGAAGGATTTTTTGGACTTGGGGATTATACGTCCAAGTGTGCCACCTTGGGGTGCACCTATTGTTTTCGTAAGAAAGAAGGATGGCTCGTGGAGATGTTGTATTGACTACCGTCAATTGAACAAGGCGACGATCAAGAACCAATATTCGTTGCCAAGAATAAATGATTTTTTTGATCAAATGAAAGGTGCAACGATGTTTCCAAAGGTTGACTTGAGATCAAGCTATCACCAGTTACGAATTAAAGAGGAATACATTCCTAAGACCGCTTTCAAGATGAGGTTCAGACACTACGAGTTTACTGTTTTACCATTTGGACTGACCAACGCTCCGGGGGTATTCATGAGTTGATGAATGGGGTGTTTCATGGATACTTGGACAAGTTTTTTCAAGTATTCATTGATGACATACTAATATATTCTCAGACGACAGAAGAAGATGACAAAAAAATGTGCTTAGTACTACAATGTTTACGGGAAACAAATTAAACATGAAACTATCGAAATGCTCTTTTTACCAATCAAGGATTCATTACGTATGGCATGTTATATCCAGCGAAGGCATCACTGTAGATCCAACGGAGGTAGAGGCTATTATGGAATGGCTTGCGCTGACAAACGTACTAGATGTATGCAACTTTATGGGTTTAGCAAGTTATTACTGATGGTTCATCGAAGGTTTTTGAAGATAGGAAATCTGATCATGGAAATTGCAGAAGAAAAAAAAGAAGTTTGTATGGACCGAGAAGTGTGTGGAAGAATTTCAAAGGCTTAAGGGGATGTTGAAGAAAACACTGATACTAAAATTCCCCGACATGGAAAAGGAATTCTTGGTATGCATAGATGCATCCAAGGAAGGCTTAGCCGGTGTCTTGATGCAAGACGGTTGAGTGATCACTTACATTTCAAGGAAATTGAGAGAGCATGAGGAGAAGTACAACACGCATGATTTGGAGTTATTGGCTATTGTGTATGCCTTGAGAGTGTGGAGACCTTATTTGATTGGACAAAAAATTGAACTAAAAATAGATCACTATGGATTGGAGCACATATTTACACAGAGTGAGCTGAATGTGCAACAAAGTTGTTGGTCATAATTGCTTAGCAAATACGATTTTGAGATCACTTATTTAAAAGGAATGATGAACAAAGTGGAAGATGGGTTGAGTTAGAGACCTCGCATATTCTTGGTGATACTTGTTGGGAGAAGGCCCAGTTTTGGGAAAAAAGCAACATGTGTAAGAAAGATGTGCATGCAGGAAAAGAAACATGTGTAAGGAAGACACACATGGAGGAAAAGCAACACGTGCAAGACAAACACACATGTAGAAGAGGAAAACATGCGAGGTGCACAAGAAAGGAGACCTAGTCATGATAGGGTTAGGGTTTTGGTAAGAAGATGTAATCGATACTAATCCAAGAACATGTATAAATAGGTACCTAGGAGGTCTAGGTCGAGGGGGTTTGTTGTTGTTCTTGGGTTTGGAATTGGTTATTGTGTTTTTGGTCATTGTTACTATG
>JASDQU010689789.1:15914-34175 GCA_032191745.1 Picea mariana
CATATTTACACAGAGTGAGCTGAATGTGCAACAAAGTTGTTGGTCATAATTGCTTAGCAAATACGATTTTGAGATCACTTATTTAAAAGGAATGATGAACAAAGTGGAAGATGGGTTGAGTTAGAGACCTCGCATATTCTTGGTGATACTTGTTGGGAGAAGGCCCAGTTTTGGGAAAAAAGCAACATGTGTAAGAAAGATGTGCATGCAGGAAAAGAAACATGTGTAAGGAAGACACACATGGAGGAAAAGCAACACGTGCAAGACAAACACACATGTAGAAGAGGAAAACATGCGAGGTGCACAAGAAAGGAGACCTAGTCATGATAGGGTTAGGGTTTTGGTAAGAAGATGTAATCGATACTAATCCAAGAACATGTATAAATAGGTACCTAGGAGGTCTAGGTCGAGGGGGTTTGTTGTTGTTCTTGGGTTTGGAATTGGTTATTGTGTTTTTGGTCATTGTTACTATGCTGACTAAAGACTGAATGTTTGTAACATCCAATCCCATTTTTGTAAGCTATTGAGCTAAGGAGAGGAAATAAGGGAGATCTTGAGGGTTAGATCATAGGCTGAGGAGCCTGGTGTGATCTAGTTCGCCTCATTGTAGATCTCGACCTGTTTTCATGGAGAGTTGTAATGTGCGAGGCACTGTATTTTTGGAAACATAATAATGAAAGAGAAGAGCAGCCAAATCTTTGTGGACGTAGCCTAGGAGGAGTGAACCATGGTAGATCATGTGTTATGTGATTGAATGTTATGTATCTCCTTTGTTGTTGATTATTATATGTTAGAAAAATGTATGAATGACTTAGTTAGATTTGTTAATTTACATGCGCGAGTAAGAATAATATATTAATCACTATAAGATGAACATTAGATTAAATAAATGAAGATAACAAAGGTTAATTCCAGATCCCCACTCATTCCCAGGCTGCAAGCACCTAAGCATTGCAACCACCCATAAGAACTATCTCGAGTGAGACTGCGTAGTGCATCCTGTGCACTGTGTTGCCTTCTGGTTTACTAGGAGGGCCGATAGTCTTAGGGGGGTTTTGTTGGAAACCATAGTAGGTTTGAACCTGGGTCAGCCCCAAAAGGGTAACAAGAAGGAAGTCCAACCAACAAATGGTTCCATTGCCAATTGGAACAAAATGGGATTGAGTGAATGAGATCTGTTGAAGAAGCGTGAAAAGAATGTCAGATCTGGTGACACAACGTTAAAAAATGAGAATATAAAAGGGGATGTTGAGATGATGGAACCCGATGAAGGCAGAGATCGAGAGCTTGTTGAAAACAAAGGAGCTAGAATTTGCGCAAAAATATAATAGAAACCCAAATTTAGCACTGCAAAAATATTTGGACAAGTACGTATTTAACGACTTGCATGATGAAGTATTTTTCTGTGATTTCCCGCATGTGTTGCAGGAGTGGATATTGATGTTGAAAGATAACCACCCTACAAATCGGATCAAAAAACTAGAGCGGAATTTTGTGGAGATCGCGCAGTTACAACAAGTTGACAATAAATTTATGCGTGCAGTAGATTTCTGGTTAGACAACATTGTTGCAAGATTTATCACATAGTTTGTAGTAGATACTGCAAAGTCTTACTACACAACATAGCAAGAGTTCCTAAAGGGACCTTGAGGTAGGTATATTATATCGCTGTATACTTTCATTAAGATGTTATTGTATAAAAAAGGTGTAATGACAATGACCTCAGACAACTAAACTTCCTTGCATGCATGGGGGAAGGGGGGAAGCACTGACAAGAGATGGATAAATGTAGGAAGATATGAATAAAGGAAATAAGGAGGAGGCCTTGGATCCAATCATGATGGAGGAAGACTAGATCAAACAGATCATGACAACAACTGGAAGAACGCGTAGTGGATTACCCTACCAATACAAGATGAACAATAAGAAGAGAGCCATATCTGCGAGGGAAGGCTTGGAAAGTGATGAAGAATAGGCAGAGGATCTCTGGGCTGTGGAGCAGATTGAGGAAATTATGTGTGTGAGATATCAAAGGAAGACACGAGGTTCAAGAGAAGAAACGAGAGGCAAAACTCCTATCCATATCAGTGTCAGTGTGGAACCCATAAACCCATGTGCGACTAATACACCATAAAGAACACCACCATTTAGAAAACCCAACAATAAGTACATCTACACAGGGAGCAACAATTGGGGGAGCAAGTTCAATAATTATTAGTCAAGGATCTACACCGTGCAGAGGTAGTAGTTCAAAATTTAGGATGGCATGACATGATCCCACCATCAGGTTACCATAATTCAAGGGAGAGGTGTCGGAGTACCCTAAGAAGCACTTGTTCATCTGTGAAAAGATTTGGGAAGGAAAGCATATCACAGATGAGGATACCAAACTTGCGTAGTTAGCCATCATGCTAAGAGGCCATGCACTGGATTGGTACATGAGCTTAGCTGGAAACAATCCACCAGGAACAACCAAAACGATTTTGGATATCAAGAAGTTGCTGATAAATGAATTCCATAAGCCTAACTTTGATGATCAGTACATGAATGAGATCATACAGATCAAACAGAAACAAGGATAATTTGTCTCAGAGATAGACCAAAGATTCAAACGATTGAAGGGAAAGATGAAGTATGTCATGACATATATGAAACATAGGAATCTCTTTGTGAATTCACTACTACCACACTTGAAATACTCTTTGAGACAACAAAAGTTTTAGACCCAGGCAGAGGCTCTACAAGCAACCTTGCAAGTAGAAGAGAACCAATATTAGAAGATAGATCCAACAATAGAGGAGCTCAAGGAGGACCTGAACAATATAACATTTCAATTAAACCAGAACATGAGTAAAGACAAAAGAGAAGCTATTTGGTGTACCACACGTAGGACAGAAGGACACCATAAGAATAAATGCCCAACTTTCACGCAGTAGATTGAAACAAGACTGCCAAACCCTTTTCCATCAGGAGGACTATGGTGTGAGATATGTAAGACACATGAGCATGATCCATATCATTTTCCAATGATGTAGAAATACCAGATAGTGCCTAAGATTTCATATTGCAACTTTTGCAAGTCAGTAGGCCATGATGACAAACATTACAAGACAATGGAGCCGATGAGGGAAATAACATCAAAAACTTATAGGGTGTAGGCATAGATGCTGACGGGGCAAGCTGCACCGCATTTTAACCAAGTACCAACCCCATATAACACCACACCACAACAATATAACACTGCGCAGCTGCAGTACATTACCGCACAACCACAATATAATCCCGTGCATTATAACCAGTTTCCTTAGTACAACGCACCGCAAGGAGATCGAGTTGGATATAGAGGTGGAGGACGAGGTAGAGGAGGCTTTGGAAGAGGTAGAGGATCGGTGGTATGCCATAAATTTCAAAAACCAGGACACTGTGTAAGAGAATGTCCACTCCCACCTGCGACCTGTATGTATTGTCGCGCATTAGATCATGACACAAAAGACTGTCCGACACTATTGGGGAAGATCTAGGAAAAGAGAAATCATAACACTCATAACGTTCAATGGATTTATGCTGAAGCGAGGGATGATGGAATAAATACCAACATAGTTACGCATGGAGGAGCTAAGACATGAGATGACACAGTAAGACAAGATCCAACACAACACCAATGGATGAAGAAGAATGTCGAACCACATAAGCAGTTTGATGCGGAAAATGAAAAGGAGATATTCAAGCAATCTAGACAAAAATTCTTGAAGATAGACATTGCATCTACTTCAACTGCACAATACACTTAGAATGTACCAACGTATGAGATGCCTTCATTGTTGGATCACACTAATGAAGCATATCCCTTGGGACAAGTAAGTACCATACATGCTTTTCTGCAATTCTGTGTTAAATTCTTAAATGAGCCATCATCTGTTAAATTGTTACAAAATATGTTAGAAAGATGTAACACAGTGTAGATGAAAATCTAGAGCAGAAAACCGTTAATCACTTGCATATTAGAAGGAGGACAAGTAGAGAATTCAGACCGAATGCCAACATTTGAGATTTCAACATGGGGGATATCATACTGGATTTAGGCTCCGAAGTGAATGTACTACCCAAGAAGACATGGAAATGTATGGGACAGCCCACATTAGGGTATTCACTTGTTCAACTGAAACTAACAAATCAACACATGGTTTTTCCAATTGGAAGGCTAAAGGGTGTGCCAATAGATCTGGATGGAGTGCGCACTAAAGCTTATTTCGAAGTGATAGAAATAGTGGATGACACAACACCTTATCTGATGTTGCTTGGCTTGGATTGGGCATTTGACAACCAAGCCATAATCAATTTGAAGACAAGGAAGATGACATTCAAGTCAAGAGAATACAAAGTTTTTGCGCCACTAGACCCATCAGAAGGAGAAAGGTTTGTAGAACCCACTTGTTTAGACCTGAAGGAAATTAACCAATTATACAAAACCACCGCATGAGAAGAATATTACGTGAATCCAACGGTAGATGGGGTACTCATTTGGATAAGTATCAAATCATGCACGTCAGAATCAGATACATGGCTGGAGAATTGGCAGCAGGGATTACATGAAGTCTCCACAAGAAGGTGCGCAAGAAAAGACCGTGCAGTAAGATGGGTAGGTACAAAGATAAGAGAACCTCCCGACTTTCATGGGGTGAATGACTTAGAATAATTCTTAACAGGATACGAAGATGAAGTGTTAGAAAATTAGAGACTCTTATCTTTGGACATATCACTCAGGGAAACACCTGCAAGATGGTGGGGTGCAGACAAAGGGACAATCAATGACTGGTACTAATGTAAGTGATTACTACGCATCAGATTTGGCAAGGAAGAAATCAATTGCAGAGATATGATGGACATGGGACAACAACATAACACTTGGAGATGTGCATAACACTATGGAGAATGACACCACCAGAAGAATGACCTCATCGCTTTATTCACACATTGGAAGGAATTCCAACAAATTGATATGTAGACCAGGAACTGCGCAAAGGCACTGCAGAATGGACAACATTACAACATAATTTTATAGTCACTTTCTCATTTGAACATGAGAACCCCAACATGGATTCAACACTCAAACATATCAGAGGGGTAATATTCATTCGAGAACCATATGTTGAAGTTATAACCAAGTATCGACAACAGAACAAACAAATAGTGAAAGAACTACTGTCATGCTACCATGTGGAGGAAGAAGCACCAGATGGAGATGACGCACACAACATTCAAATTACAAAAATTGAAGGAGAAAGAGAGGTGGAAGGTCCATCTCTTGAATCATAAGTATTTACCGCACCAATCAAAGTGAAGAAAGTAAATTTTGGGACAAATGACAATCCCAAAATGGCCAGTATTGGGGATTACTGGGATGACCAAACAATAGAAAGAATAACAGAGTTACTCCATGAGTACAATGATCTGTACCCAAAAACATTTACAGAGATGAAAGGAATACCAGGAGAACTAGGAGAGATGAAGATACCTTTGAAACCTAGGGCTAGATCAGTCAGACAATGACCATATAGACTGAACCCATTATATAAGCAGAAAGTAAAAGCAAAAATTGTCAGAATGTTGGAATCTCGTATCATAGAACTAGTGGAGGAATCTGAATGGGTAAGCCCTATGGTAGTTCAAGAGAAGAAGCAAGGAGGCATAAGGATTTGTGTCAATCTGAGGAAGCTGAATGATGCTTGCCTACATGACCCTTTTCCCACTCCTTTCACAGATGAAGTATTAGAGAATGTAAGAGGCCAGGAAGCATACTCATTTACACATGGATTCTCAGGTTACCATCAGATCAATATAGCTCTAGAAGACATGTACACGACCACTTTTTTCCGCAGAATGGGGATCCTACTAGTACACAATCATGCCTTTTGGACTGAAGAATGCACCAACAATATTCTCAAGAGTAGTCATAACTGCATTTAAAGAATTCATCCACAAGTTTTTAGAAGTATATATGGATGATTAAAAAGTCTATAGTTTGTTGAAATATCATTTAGAGGTATTAAGGCTGATGTTGGAAAGATGCAGGCAGTGTCATATATCATTCAATATCAAGAAGTGCATCTTTGGGACACCTTTTGGGATACTATTGGGCCATATAGGGTGAAAACAAGGCTTGCGAKTAGATCCTTCCAAGATTGCAATGATTGTCAATTTACCACCACCAAAATCTGTACGTCAGTTGAGAGAAACATTGGGACACACATGATACTACAGGAAATTCATAAAAGGGTATGCGCAGATCACTGCACTGATGTAGAAAATGTTGAGRAAAGATAGTAAATTTCAGTGGAATGAGGACTATCAGTGGGGGTTGGACACTTGGGGGTTGGACACTCTAAAAGAGAAGATGGTAACAACACCGATACTAGTATTCCCAGATTCAGAAAATAAATTTCATGTGCATGTAGATGCATCAACCATAACACTTGGAGCTATTCTAGCACAACCAAGAGCAGGAGAGTTAGACCATCCTATAGCATTTACAAAAAAAAAAATTTCAAAGTCAAAGAATAACTACAATACTATAGAAAGAGAAGGCCTAGCAATGGTATATGCATTGTAGAAGTTCAGAAACTATCTACTTGGGGAACAATTTAAAATGTTCACAAATCATTCTGCCCTCAAATACCTAGTCAATAATACAATGTTGGGGGGGGAGGATCTGTAGATGGTTACTATTGTCTTAGGAGTTAGACTTTGAAGTGATAGTCAAGACAAGGAAGTTGAATGCAGGACCCGACCACCTATCAAGGATCACCAATGGAGAGGAACCTACAAATTTAGAGGACAACTTCCCTGATGCACAATTATTTTAAGTCCAAGTAGCTGATGAATATTTTTCTCACATCATTCAATACTTGAGTACAGGGACTGTGCCACAAGAATTCAACACTGCGAAGAAGAAAAATCTGGTAGTCACAACTACAAACTATCAATTGATTGTAGGACACTTATACAAGATGGGCACATACAACATCTTGATAAGATGTGTACTAGAACACGAAAGGCCTAGGATTTTAGCAGAGGCTCATGAGGGAATAGATGGAGGACATTATGCAGGAAAAACTACCACGCATAAGGTATTGCACACAGGACTATGGTGGCCGACCATCCATAGAGATGCAAAGGACTACTGCCATAAATTTGATGTATGTCAGAGGGTTGGTAAACCTAATAGACATGATGATATGCCCCTAAGACCACAAGTAACCTTGCAAGTGTTCGAAAAATGGGCAATATATTTTGTGGGACCAATTAATCCACAAACAAAGAGGTCAGGAGCAAGGTATATCATCAGTGTGACAGAGTACTTATTGAGATGGGCAGAAAAAACACCAGTAAAATATTGTAGCACAGAGACAACAACACACTTCCTGCTTGAGCAATTGATCACTAGATTTGGATGCCCAAGGATTTTGATGAATGACCAAGGCACTCACTTCATCAATAGTACTATCAAGGCTATGATTGACGAGTTTGAAGCTATCATCAAAAGAGCACACCATATCACCCTCAAGCAAATGGAGTAGGGGAAGCCTTTAATAAGATCCTAGAGAATGCATTGACAAAGATCTATAATGTCAACATGGACGATTGGGAATTGAATATACCAGTAGTATTATGTGCATACATGACTACATGCAAAAAGTTGACAGGGAAGACATCATTTAGGTTGGTGTATGGACAAGAAGTAATGGTGCCATTAAAACTTTTTGTACCTAGTCTATGTGTAGCAACAATCACTAACATGAAAGAACAAGGCGCAATACAAGAAACACTAAGTCAACTGATGGTGATGGAAGAATATAGGATTCTATCAGGATTTCACCAAGAAGTACAAAAAGCAAGGGACAAAGCAAGGGACAAATCTTGGCATGACAGACATATTAAAATGAACAATTTCAAGGAGGGAGACCTAGTCTT
This sequence comes from Picea mariana, assembly GCA_032191745.1. Lineage (NCBI taxonomy): Eukaryota > Viridiplantae > Streptophyta > Pinopsida > Pinales > Pinaceae > Picea > Picea mariana. Next base: position 23,886 of record JASDQU010689789.1, read on the forward strand.
GGTGTATGATAGTAAATTTCTTCAGCATCTAGGAAAGTTCAGAATGCATTGGTTGGGACCATATGAAGTGCAGACTGTCACAGAAGGGGAGCTGTACAGTTGAAATATTTAGGAGGTAATAACTCAACGAAATGATAAATGGGAATCAACTAAAACTGTATATGGACAGTCGACCTCCTAGTACTTATAAATGTACCACGCAGTAAAAGAATATGTATATAGTGTATTATAGTAGAAGTAAGGGAGAGAAAAAAAAAAGATCAGTGCACATGGAGGGCCTTGACATAATAGAACTGGGAGGACAAAACAGGGTGTTGCAAGAAAACCAGGTTTCGAAAACGTGATGTGCAGAAGAGCAGTGAATGTGTGGAAAGGTACAATCCATAGGAAACATAATGAAAAGTGAAAAAGTGACAATTATCAGTGCAACACAATTGTCACTTCTCTGTCCCGCTATAAAGTCATAAAAGGGGGGAAACCAACCCATTGTGTTATTTTCTAAGGATAAGAATGAAAAGATGAGTGGAAGAGTGATAGAGTGTGAATTTGCGCTACCATCTGTTGAGTTGAGAGCCTATAGTTCAAATTTCATCACCATGTCACCACTGAGGGTTGGAGAGCCAAGCAGAACCAGACGAAACACACAGAGTAACACACGGGTACCACAAACTTGAACCAACGAGATGCTCACAGTGGTGGATGTGGACAAAATCCACACACCACAGTACGAGCATACCACATTACATGTGGAAGAAAAGTAAGAACCCACACAGGAGCTCGGGTAGCCGGTAGAGGACGCCGAACGGACAGAATCTGAAGCGTCCAGGGGTAAAGGGCCACAACAAGAAGAATCAGACATGGGTTCCATGTAGCAGGGCCTAGATCTGGAACCAGAGCTCGAAATGGAGCAGGAGGCTATACCATAGGGTGGGGTATCGTCCTCATAAAGGGAAAATAAGGTGCAAGCAGAAAATAGTGCGCAGGGCATACAACAGACGCATGAAGAACTAGGTATAGTGATGCCGAAGATTCCCAAGGGAGTGCACATTGAAGATAACATGGTAGGAGGAGTCGATAGCCTTAAATACTCTGACCATGATGTCTCTGATGCCATCAAGTTCCCAGAGTCAGTAACAAATAGCTACCTAGAGATTAGGGGAGAAGGCTCACCAAACGCACCACTATTGGAGCCTGTGTAGTGGATACTGAGACTATACAACACCGACATCATGAACTTACTAGACATACCACACTTCAAGCGTGGGAAATACCTAAACGAATGTGTTAAACAACTATTAGAAAGGGTGCACAGAGGCATCTTGTGGATGGATAGGCCAGTTTCGATCAACGTCGATCTCATTGCAGCAATTACAAGGCTATCCACAGGTGGGGAGAATCCAAAACAATACCTAGAAGACAAAAATAAGGAGAAAGACATCTCAGATGAGATCAAAGCAAAGTATGGCACGAAAAAGGGTAACAGGGGTATCATGATCAACGACATCAATGATCCTGCGACACGATTTGCAACATGATTGCTAGGTTTCAAATTAATGCGCAAGTGCCGAAAAGAAGAAGTGCCCACAGGAGTAGTAGCAACTGCGGCGCAGTGCACAAAGGGGAGCTTGATGAGCTGGGCCCCATAGCTACTAAACTCATTCCTTGAATATTCCAAGGATGCACAAGACTGGGGCTCTGAGTTCCACAATTCATGGTTACTTATCCTCATTTTAATTATGGGGTGGCAATAACCCACATACACTATGTTCCTGCCAAGGATAGGAAAATGTGGTGCAACGCACTACACATCGATGTGAAGCACACTAGATCCAAAAACAAAGAAATCCAACAACGACATGTTTTCTATGTACTTAACACAGATCCATAATAGATTGGCGGATACATGGAGGATATCCCCAGAAACTGTCCAGGAGTTTGGACAAATAACGAATTTCCAGGAATCATGCTAGAACATTTGGTTGCAGGCAAAGCATGATCCGGTCAAGGAGTGGTTACAGTTGAAGTATTGTGTGACGATGCATAAAATCGACATGGAGGTCCAAGAGTGGCATGAGGAGTGAAAAGTGTTAACAATCCCAAAGATGGTGCTGGGAGCACAAACGAGAACGAAGGAAAAAACAATCCCTGCGCAACAGACATCCACAAATAGAGCACGCACCAAGAAAAATACGACACAGGGTCAAGAAGGAGGCAACACTCCCATAAAAAATAAAACTAGAATTAAGAATCCATCCCAACAAGGTGGGGCACATGGGTCATCCGCATGCAGAGCAGATAACAAGGGAAACAATAGAACAAGTGCATGCTGAAGAAAGACAGAAGGAAACACAGGAAGTCTCAATGGAAGAGGAAGAAGTGTAGGTGACAGGCATGGACACACAAATGCGAGAAGCATTTGAGCCAACAAATGCCCAAGGGAAAAGGCCAGGGGAGAAAGAAAGTGTCGCCAGGAAGAAAGAAAAGGCCCAGAGGAAACAAATGGAAACATCACTGACAACATATGATGTAGAGATGATAGCCACGGCAATAGAAGATCGACTGTCAGAAGTATGGGAAAATTCTGAAAACCATAGAGCTTCAATTTTGGAATAGGCACATGAGGTAAAAACTGCGCTAGAGTAGTTGAGTATCAAGGTGGAAGAAAAAAAAACGGAGAAACCAACGCTAGTAAGAGAAGAAGCACTTGCTGGAGAGACAATACAAATCACAGTGCAGGGAAGTGCTAACTTTATCATAACACCAGATATGTTGTTCATCGATGAGGAAACAACACAAAATCCCGTGAAGAATATCAAAACGTTGGACTTGGCATTGCCCAAGATACCAACAAAGGTGTTGTATAAGTTATAGGTTAGCATCGCGCATGAGATTCAATCTAGAGTAAGGTATGTTGCGACAACTATACAAATAGCGCAGGAGGAAAATATAGTATTGAAGGAAGCCATCAACCAGGAAGGGAAGAAGAAAGAGATAGCACAAAAAAAACTAGATGAGATGGAGACCCAGATAAACACAGTCTTTAGAGACATATCAGATGACACAACATCAGAGGAAGCATTTTTGGAGGAGAAGATAATAAATATAGCGCAAACTCTGCAACAATATAAAGATAAGATCAAGGAACCGGAGGAGCGTGCAATATCTACTACTCCTCCATCACTCTGAGCACAAAGAGAGAAAGACACAACAACAATTGAAAAAAACATCACGTAGAACATACATAGAGTGGTAGAACTGCTGGAAAAGAGCGACCAGCTATGTACACAACTATTAGAGGATGGAAGCCTACAAGAGCTGCAAGAAAAGGAAGATAAATTGCATGCAACAATGATAGATGTCAAGTAGCGACAGAGGACAATATCAAGACAACTGTAGAAATGAAGAACCTCTAGGCAGAAGAAAAAGTGGTGTAGGCACAGAAGATCGCATGGTAGGATTAGTTGGAGCCTCTGCAAGAAAAGGTAGAACAATTGGTCATGGAAATCGATGCAACAAAAGTATGCCTCAAACATATAGGCTTAGAAGGGGGCAAGATCTTATGACCACCAGTCACCGCGCAGGTGGTCAAAGCAATGTCAACAAGGTGAAGCCAGGCTCAAGAGCAGTGCCAAAGGGTAGCAGGTATGAACGAAGCACTGGCACAATCAGTGATAGATGCTGGAGTTAGGCATTGATTTAGGATGAGTCACGATGTCAGTGTTGGGGGCCTGTTGGGTGCAGGCCTAGTTTTGAGGGAAAAGTAGCAGGTGTAAGGAAGACACACATGCAGGAAAAGTAACACGTGTAAGGCATATGCGCATGTAGGAAAAACAACATGTGCAAGACAAACACGCATGCATAAGAGGAAATCATGGGAGACGCGGATGCAAGGATACCTAGTCATGATAGGGTTAGGGTTTTGGTAAGAATATGTAATGGCTAGTAAGCTAATAACATGTATAAATAGGTACCTAGGAGGTCTAGGTCAAGGGGGTTGGTTGTTGTTCTTGGGTTTAGAGTTGGTTATTGTGTTTTTGGTCATTGTTACTATGCTGGCCGAAGACTGAATGTTTGTAACATCCGATCCCATTTTTGTAAGATCTTGAGATGAGGAGAGGAAATAAAGGAGATCTTCAGGGTTATATCAAAAAATGAGGAGCCTGGTGTGATCTATTCTGCCTTATTGTAGATCTCAACCTGTTCTGATGAAGAGTTGTAATGCACGAGGCACTGTATTTTTGGAAACATAATAATGAAAGAGAAGAGAAACCAAATCTTTGTGAACGTAGCCCAAGAGGGGTGAACCACGGTAGATCATGTGTTATGTGATTGAATTTTATGTATCTCCTTTGTTTTTGATGATTAGATGTTAGACAAATGTATGAATGACTTAGTTAGATCTGTTAATTTACATGCACGAGTAAGAATGACAAATTAATCATGATAATATGAATGTTAAATTAAACAAATGAAGATAACATAGGTTAATTCTAGATCCCCACTCATTCCCAGGCTGCAAGCACTACAGCATTGCAACCACCCATAAGAACTACAAAAATACCATCATAACTACAAAAAGACACAGGGCATGAACCATATCATTGTCCAATGATGCAGAAATACCAGACAATGCCTAAGATTTTATATTGCAACTTTTGCAAGTCAATAGGCCATGGTGACAAAGATTGCAGGACAATGGAGGTAATGAGGGAAATAACATTATACACTTGTAGGGTGTAGGCATAGATGATGACGAGGAAATCTGCACCATAGTTTAACCAAGTACCAACCCCATATAACACTGCGCCACAACAATATAACACTGTGCAACTGAAATACAATACCACACAACCATAGTATAATCCCGCGTAGTATAACCAGGTTCCCCAGTACAACGCACTGTGAGGATATTGAGTTGGCTACAGAGGTGGAGGATGAGGTAGAGGAGTCTTTGGAAGAGGCAGAGGACTAGTGCTATGCCATAAATGTCAAAAACCAAGACACTATGCAAGATAATTTCCACTCCCACCTGCGACCTGTATGTATTGTCGTGCATTAGATCATCACACAAAAGATTGTCCGACAGTATTAAGGAAGATACAGGAAAAGATAAATCATAAAAATCACAATGTTCAATGGATTTTTGTAGAAGCGAGGGATGATGGAAGAAATATCAACACAGTTACGCGTGGAGGATAAGACATGAGATGACGTAGTAAGACAAGATCCAACACAACACCAATGGGTGAAGAATAATGGTGAACCACAGTATCAGTTTGATGCATAGAATGAAAAGGAGATATTCAAGCAAGCCAGACATGAATTCTTGAATCCAGACATTGCATCTACATCAACTGCACAACACACTCAGAATGTACCAACGTACAAGATGCCTTCATCGTTGGATCACACTAATGAAGCACAACCCTTAGGACAAGTAAGTACTATAAAGGATTTTCTACAATCCTGTTTTAAACTACTAAATGAGCCATCATATTTTAAATTGTTACAAAATATGTTAGAAAGATGTAACGTAGACATAGAGGGAAAGCTAGAGCAGAATATTGGTGATTTCAACATGGGGGATATCATACTAGATTTAGGCTCCAAAGTGAATGTACTACCCAATAAGACATGTAAATGTATGGGAGATCCCACATTAGGATATTCACCTGTTCAGCTAAAACTAGCAAATCAACACAAGGTTCTGCCAATTGGAATGCTAAAGGGTGTGACAATAGATATGGATGGAGTGCGCACTAAAGATGATTTCGAAGTGATAGAAATAGTGGATGGCACAACACCTTATATGGAATTGCTTGGATTGGACTGGGCATTTGACAACCATGCCATAATCATTTTGAAGATAATGAATATGACAGTTGAGTTAGGATAATATAGAGTTTTTGCGCCACTAGACCCATAAGAAGGAGAAAGGTTTGTAGAACCCAGTTGTTCAGACCTGGAGAAAATTAACCAATTATACATAACCACCATGCGAGAATATGATTATGTGAATCCAACTACAGATGGGGTACTCAGTTGGAGAAGTATCATGTTAGACTTAGATACAGGGCTGGAGAATTGGCAGCAGAGATTACATGAAGTCTCCACAAGAAGGTGCACAAGAATAGACCGTGCAGTAAGATGGGTAGGTACAGAGATAAGACAACCTCCCAAATTTCATGGGGTAAATGACTTAGAAGAATTCATAACAATATACAAAGATGAATTGTTAGAAAATCATAGGCTTTTAGCTTCAGCCATATCACTCAAGGCAACACCTGCAAGATGATGGGGTGCAGACAAAGGGATAGTCAAGGATTGGTACCAATGTAAGCGATTACTACGCATCAGATTTGGCACAAAACATGGAAGTGATCAATTGGAGAGATATGATGGACATAGGACACCAACAAAAAACTTGGAGAAGTGCATAACACTATGGAGAATGACACCACTAGAAGAATGCCCTCATCACTTTATTCACACATTGTAAGGAATTCCAACAAACTGGTATGTAGACCAGGAACTGTAGAAAGGAACTGCAGAATGGAAAACATTACAACATAATTTTATAGTCACTTTCTCATTTGAAGATGAGAACCCCGACATGGATTCAACACTCAAACAGATCAAAGGGGTAATATTCATTCGAGAACCATAGGTTGAACTTATAACAAAGTATCAGTAGCATAACATACAAACAATGAAAGAACTACTGTCATGCTACCATGTGTAGGAAGAAGCACCTGATGAAGATGACCCACGCAATAATGAAATTACAAAAATTGAAGGATAAAGAGAGGTGGAAGGTCCATCTCTCGAATAAAAAGTATTTACTACGCCAATCAAAGTGAAGAAAGTAAATATTGGGACAAATGACAATCCCAAAATGGCCAGTATTGGGGATTGCTGGGATGAACAAATAGCAGAAAGAATAACGGAGTTACTGCGTGAGTACATTGACCTGTTCCTAGAAAACTTTATAGAGATGAAAGGCATAAAAGGAGATCTAGGAGAGATGAATATACCCATTAAAACTGAGCCTAGATGAGTCAAACAACGACCATATAGACTGAACCCAATATATAAGCAGAAAGTAAAAGCAAAAATTGACAAAATGTCGGAAGCTGGTATCATAGAACCAGTGGAGGAATCTGAATGGGTAATCCCTATTGTATTTTAGGAGAAGAAGCAAGGAGGCATAAGGATATGTGTCGATCTGAGCAAGCTAAATGATGCTTGCCTACATGACCCTTTTCCCACTCCTTTCACATATGAAGTATTAGCGAATGTAGGAGGCCATGAAGCATACTCATTTACAAATCGATTCTCAGGCTAGCATCAGATCAAGATAGCTCTAGAAGACAGGTACAAGACCACCTTTTCTATAGAATGGGGATCCTACCAATACATAGTCATGCCTTTTGGACTAAAGAATGCACCAAAAATATTCTCAAGAGTAGTCATAATTGCATTAAAATAATTCATCCATCAGTTTTTAGAAGTACATCTGAATGATTGGACAATCTACAGTCTGTTGAAAGATCATGTAGAGGTATTAATTCTGATGTTGGAAAGATGTAGGCAGTGTTAGATATCATTAAATATCAAGAATTTCATCTTTGGGACAATGTTTGGGATACTATTGGGCCATATAGTGTGAAAACAAGGCTTGCTAGTAGATCCTGCCAAGATTGCAGTGATTGTCAATTTACCACCACCAAAATTTGTACATCAGTTGAGAGAAACATTGGGACACACATGCTACTACATGAAATTCATAAAAAGGTATGCATAGATCACTACACCGATGGAGAAACTGTTGAGGAAAGATAGTAAATTTAAGTGGAATGAGGACTTTCAACAAGGGTTGGACACTCTAAAAGAGAATATGGTAACAACACAAATACTAGTATTCCCAGATTGGGAAAAGACATTTCATGTGCATGTAGATGCATCAACCGTAGCACTTGGAGCTATTCTGGCATAGCCAAGAGTAGGAGAGTTAGACCATACAATAGCATTTGCAAGCATAAAATTGTCAGAGTCAGAGCAGAACTACAATACTATAGAAAGAGAAGGCCTAGCAATGGTATCTACATCGCAGAAGTTGATACACTATCTACTTGGGAAACATTTTAAAATGTTCACATATCATTCTGCCCTCAAATACCTAGTCAATAAGCCAATGTTTGGGGGGAGGATCTGTAGATGGTTACTTTTGTTTAAGGAGTTTGACTTTGAATTGATATTCAAGCCAGAGAAGTTGAATGAGGGACCCAACCACCTGTCAAGGATCACCAATGGAGAGGAACCTACACATTTAGAGGACATCTTCCCTGATGCACAATTATTTTTAGTCCAAGTATCTAATGAATATTTTKCTAACATCATTCAATACTTGAGTACATGGAATACACCACAAGAATTCAACACTACGTAGAAGAAAAATATGGTAGCCATAGCTGCAGACTATCAATTGATTGTAGGAAACTTATACAAKATGGGTGCAGACAACATCTTGAGAAGATGTGTACTAGAACATGAATGAAATAGGATTTTAGCAGAGGCTCATGAGGGAATAGATGGAGGAAATTGTGCAGGAAAAGCTACCGCACCGAAGGTATTATGCGTAGGACTATGGTGGCCGAACATCCACAGAGATGCAAAGGACTACTGCTAGAAATGTGATGTATGTCAGAGGGTTGGTAAACATAATAGACAAGATGAGATGACCCTAAGACCACAAGTAACCTTGCAAGTGTTCGACAAATGGGAAATAAATTTTGTGGGACCAATTAATGCACCAACAAAGAGGTCAGGAGCAAGGTATATCATCACTACGAGAGAGTACTTATCAAGATGGGAAGAAGAAACACTAGTAAAAGATTGTAGCGCATAGACAACATCACACTTCTTGTTTGATCAACTGATCACTAGATTTGGATGCACAAGGATTTTGATGAGTGACCAAGGCACTCAATTGATCAATAGTACTATCAAGGCTATGATTGAGGATTTTGAAGTCTATCATCAAAAGAGTACACCATATCACCCTCAATCAAATGGAACAGTGGAAGCCTTTAATAAGATCCTAGAGAATGCATTGGCAAAGATATGTAATGTAAAAAAGGATGATTGGGACTTGAAGATACCAACAGTATTATGGGCATATAAGACTACGTGCAAAAAGTTGACAGAGAAGACACCATTCAAGTTGGTGTATGGACAAGAAGCAGTGGTGCCATTAGAATTTTTTGTACCTAGTCTGCGTGTAGCAACAATAATTAACTTGAAAGAATGAGGCACAATACAATAAAGGATAAGTAAACAGATGGTGATGGAAGAATATAGGAGTCTAGMAGGATTTTACCAACAAGTACATAAAGCAAGGGACAAATCTTGGCATGACAAACATATTAATAGGAATGGTTTCAAGGAGGGAGACTTAGTCTTGGTGTATGACAGTAAATTTCTTCAGCATCYAGGAAAGTTTAGAATGCATTGGTTGGGAACATATGAAGTGCAGACTGTCACAGAAGGGGGAGTGATACAGTTGAAATATTTAGGAGGTACAAAACTCAACGGAATGATCAATGGGAGTCGACTGAAACTGTATAGGGGCAGTTGACCTCCTAGTACTTAGAAATATACCACGTAGTAACAAAATATGTATATAGTGTATTATAGTAGAAGTAAGGGAGAAACAATAAACAAATTAGCGCAAATGGATGGCCTTGATAGAATAGAATTGGGCGGACAAAATAGGGCATTGCAAGAAAACAAGGGTTCAAAAAATTGATAGAAAAAAGAGAAATGCATGGGTAGAAATGTACAGTACGCAGGAAACACAACAAAAAGTAAAAAAGTGACAATTATCAGTGCAACACAACTATCACTTCTCCATCCCACTGTAAATTCGAAAAAAGGGGGGAAACAAACCCATTGTGTTATTTTCTAAGGAGAAGAATGTAGCGCTGAGAGGAAGAGTGACCCCACACAGGAACCTGCACTGGATCTTGGGCAACTGGAAGAGGACGCCAAACAGATTGAATCCAACGTGTCCAGGGGTAAAGGGCCAAAGCAAGAAGAATCAACCATGGGTTCCATGTAGCAGGGCCTAGAGCTGGAACTAGAGCTCGAAATGGAGAAAGATGTCGTACCAGAGGGCGGGGTCTCGTCTGTAGTGTCCCCAAGGACTAGCCCCGTTGCAGATCATGTTATATGCAAAGAATTGTAAATATGTTCTATAGGCTGGTGAGCCAAGTTTTGAATAAGCTGTAG
>JASDQU010689789.1:38200-52985 GCA_032191745.1 Picea mariana
TTCAGAGTTTCAGATACCGGGAGGTGGAATAGTCAAGACTCTTCATCATCAGGAATCCCAAAATCGCGAAATGTGAAACGCTGAAATCCTGGAAGAAGGAGGACAATTTCGGATACCGGGAGTTGAAGTGTCAAAACACTTCACCACAAGAGTCCTGGAATCGCGAAATGCGTAACGCTGAAATCTCGGAAGTAGGAGACAATTTCAGATACCGAGAGTTGGGGATGTCAAGAAATCTTACTACAGGAGTCTCGAAGTCACAAAACCCGAAGTCGTGAAATGCGAAATCGCGAAATGTCAAAGACTCCATACCGGAGGTTCGGATACTGGGAGTTGGAGATGTCAAGGACTCTCACGACAAGAATCCCGAAGTTGCGAAGTGCGAAAAGTTGAGCTGACTCCATTTTAGAGTTTCAAAGACCGGGAGGTGGAGTTGTCAAGAAATCTCACGTCAATAATGCCGAAATCACGATGTGCGAAATCACGAAGAGATCTGGACCGTCGAATCATCTAGAGTGTGGACCGTTGATTCGACTCCATTTCGGAGCTTCGGATATCGGGAGTTGGAAGAGTCAAGTAATGAGACTCTTCATCACAAGAATCATGAAAAGCCGAAATGTAAAATGCCGAAATGATTAGAGCTAGTGCAACCAAGCTCCATTTCGGAGCTTCAGATACCGGGACATGGAGCATCAAGAACTCATCGTGACAGGAACGCCGAAATACCGAAAAGTGAAATCGCGAAAGCACTATATGGATAAGCGCTCGGTCACCTCTCGTAGTCACATGGTCGAAGAGATGTAGAGAAAATATTGAAGCGGCAAGCTCCTTTTCTTCGGAGTTTCGGAGATCGTGAATTGGAGAGTCGAGATGCCACACAACAAGATTGCCGAAGTGTGAAATGGTGAAATGAACGCAAGATTCAATGAAGGCAATTCAACGGTGCAGATGAATTTGAATAAGATCGGAGGGCTACTGTTGCACTTCACAGTGTAACTGCTAGAAACAAATGATGGTTTCCGCCAAAGGATGAGCTCGTCTATGACAGAGAATACGAAGAGTCTCAACTGCCAGAGAAGCTGAGGAATCTCAAGATAACACCCAGTAATGATGGATGCGTGGGTGAAACCGCCAGAGAAGCTGAAGAGTTACCATGATGATCAGGCAGAGTACTCGACATGAGAAGGAGAAGTAGAACAGAGAGATGTTTTGTGGCAACAAGGAGGGAGAGGTGGCAAAGGAAGTGAGAGTAAACACCCCGCTGTGGAGAATAGTGGGAGGGGGAGAGCATGCAGGAGCTTGGTGCATATTGCATGCACAAGGAGCACAGAGACTATAAGAATGTAGAACAAAGAAGAGATCTGGGGTGGTTGTGGTTGAGTGTGATTGAGGTGTGAAGAAGGAGGCAGAGCGCAATAACAAAAATGCATAGAAGGGGAATGGTGCATTCAAGGGATATGGCGTAGAGAGCATAAAAGGCAAAAGAATAGAAAACACAAGGAGTGTGTAGAAGACACTGATGCAGACAGAGCAGCGCAGTGTAGCAGAATAGTGATGATATCGGTAAGCCATTGAAAAACTTTATATCGCTGTAATAAGTCTTAATAGAAAAGATTTAGATTTCAGGGTGGTAGGGAGGTGCTAGGGAGGACTGTTGTCCTCAGAGGTTCAAGTGGATGCTTGAACACAGGGAGTTGTAGCTTCCATCTGGTTGCAGCCAGAGAAACCAGGGTGGCAGGGTGGTGCAAGGGAGAACTGTTGTTCTCTGTTATACAAGTTGGTTCCTATGTGACTGGAAGTTGGTGCTTCCATCCAGTTGGTGCTAGAACACTTAGGGAGTTGGTGCTTCCTTCTAGTGGGTGCTAGAGAAACCAGGGAGTTGGTGCTTCCTTCTAGTAGGTGCTAGAGAAAACAGAGAGTTGGTGCTCTCAGCAAGTTGCAACTTGTAATACAGAGGTTGTAGCCTCACAATGAGTTGGAGCTCTTATGTATGATAATGTACATAATGTAAAGATTACTTATCATATAAAGAAGAAGAGGTTTTTACCCTTTATGGGTTTCCTCAGGAAATATCTATCTCTGTATATTTCATATGTGAAAATGATGTTGATTGTTCTATTGCTTACTTCCCTGCATTATTGTGATTGTCATTAAGTGCTCTGCAAAGAATTTAAAATAAGCATTATTGTTTAAGCATGGTAACAACTGATTCACCCCCCCCTCTCAGTTGTCCAACATTGTTACTATGCCGACCGAAGACTGAATGTCTGTAACATTCGGTCCCATTTTTGTAAGTTGTTGAGTTGAGAAGAGGAAATAAGGGAGATCTTGAGGGTTAGATCACAGGATGAGGAGCCTAATGTGATCTAGTCTGCCTCATTGTAGATATCAACCTGTTTTGATGGAGAGTTGTAATGCACGAGGTGCTGTAGTTTTGGAAACATAATAATGAAAGATCAAAGAAACCAAATCTTTGTGGATGTAGCCCGGGAGGGGTGAACCACAGTAGATCATGTGTTATGTGATTGAATGTTATGTATCTCCTTTGTTGTTGATGATTAGATGTTAGACAAATGTATGAATGACTTAGTTAGATCTATTGATTTACATGCACGAGTAAGAATGACAGATTACTCACGATAAGATGAACGTTAGATTAGACAAATGAAGATAACAGAGGTTAATTCCAGATCCCCACTCATTCCCAAGCTGCAAGCATCAGAGCGTTGCAACCACCCATAAGAACTATCTCGGGTGAGACTGTGCAGTGCATCTTGTGCACTGTGTTTCCTTTTGGTTTACCAAGAGGGCCGATAGTCTTAGGGGGGTTTTGTTGGAAACCATAGTAGGTTTGAACCTGGGTCAACCCGAAAAGGGTATCAATAAGGAAATATAACCAACAATACCTCTTTAGACGAATCTTCGAGAAAATATTCTAAATATACAATTTGACGATGATTGGTATAAGGAGGTTAAGGAAAATATCAGACAAGACACTATGATGGTACCAAATTTTGAAGGATATGCATTGGAAAAGGACAGATTGATGAGGTATAATAACCAGATGTACGTACCACCTAATAACGAATTGAGAAGTTTGATATTAAGAGAAGCTCATAGAGTAGTGTACATGGATCATTCAAGAGTCACGAAGAAGAGGGTAGACCTTAAGCCCTTATTCTTTTGGAAAGGAATGAAGGAAGATATAGTTAACTACGTGGTGAGATGTCTAGAATGTCAGTAAGTTAAGGCTAAACATAGACATCCAACCGGATTACTACAACCACATGCTATTCCAGAATCAAAATGGGAGGTCATTTTGATAAACTTTATTGTTGGATTGCCGATGACGACAAGGAGGCACGACTTGATTTTCGTGGTAGTTGACACTCAGACGAAGAGTGCACATTTTATCCCTGTGCATACGACGTACCAGGTGTCATACGTAGCTAGATTTTTTATCAGCGAGATTGTGAGATTTCATGGTGTTTCTAAAAGGATCATATCCAATAGAGGAACGATGTTTACCAAACATTTTTGGACCAGTTTCCAAGAGGCCTTGGGGACACAACTGAACTTTGGTACAATATATCACCTTGAGATAGACGGGAAGACATAAAGAATGAACCAAATTTTGGAAGATATGTTGTGTATGTACGTGATGGACCAACAAGATCACTAGGAAGAGTTCCTTCCATTGGTAGAGTTTGTGTACAACCACAACTATCAAAGTACAATTAAGATGGCACCATTTGATTTTCTTTACGGGTGACCGTGTCAGATGCCATTGAGCTAGGATTGACTTGAGGATAGGGTCTTGGTAGGACCAAAAGATATCCAAGAAGTGGAAGAACAAATGCAATCGATAAGACAAAGGATTAAGGAAGCGCAATATCTACAGAACAGTTATGCCGATGCGCATCACATTGAATACAATTATGAAGTTGGAGACCAAGTTTTCCTGCGGGTGAAACCGCCCAAGAGTCCGATAAAGTTTGGAAGGGGTGATAAACTCTCTCCTAGGTTTGTGGGACCTTTCAAAGTTGTGGAAAGGAAGGGACCCATGGCCTATCAACTAGCCTTTCCTAATTCTTTGAGGCGTATGCATGATATTTTTCATGTATCTATTTTGATACATTATGTTAGTGATCCTACACATGTGATTGACATGAGTTCCTTACAGGTGTTAGAAGAGGGTGCACTCACAACATAGCCAATCTGCATTCGGGACCATCGCATTTGACAACTACAACATCGAACAATCAATCAGGTCAAGGTCTAATGGGACAATTATAGTCCACACTCGGCTACCTGGGAGGACGCATATGTTATGCGTCAACAATTTCCTTATCTGTTTGATAGACTAGACATATAGATATTGTTAGTTACTTTTATTACTGCTTTTATATACACTATACAAGTTCGAGAAAAAGTTTAAAACGAGATGGGGTGTATGTAACATCCCGCTCTTGCAAGCACATGTTATTTAATTATTCTTTGAGGACACTTTCATGCAAGCGATCTGGTTATAGTACATGGTTATTTTTTTCACTTATGGGTTCTTATGATGATGTTGATGGATCATGATTTTATGAAAATTTATATATTCAACTATCTTAAATTACTAATATGAATGAATTGTAACATTTATGCAAACATAACTATACTTTTATTGTGATGATTTCAAAATTTATTCGGTAAGATGCAATGAGTGTTGGTGTAAATAGTGTTCGACCTCATTGCAGATTGTTTTCAAAAATTGATGAATAACCAGTGTCATATCCTGAACATGGTTAATTGTATGAAACTATGTTCCAAATTCAAGTAATAGAGAGATTTAACACTCACTAATCCAAGGAGATGATTCAATCGCTTCTTGTTGACCACTCTGCAGCTCCTGGAAGAACGCCCTTCACATCAACACCACTGCAATTTTCCAATTTCTCCACGAATTAAAAAAAGCATCTCAGATTTTTCTTATTGGGACAGGCTCAAAATCTGGAAAAATGAATGAAGGCACTGGGAACCTTCCCCTGACAGTGAAACAATTGCTCAGTGTTACCATTAGTATAATCGTGGAGCATTACCCTAGGTGTTTCTCCTCTCCAGCGAATCTTTCCCACTACAGTTGACAACTACAATTAGGTACATGGAGTTAAAACCTTGCATTCTTCTCAGTACTATAGGCAATGGCTACCGCACCCCATCACAATAAGAACTTGATGGATTAACTTGAATGTCGATTTAATGTAAGCCTGTAAATTAATGCTTATCCTATTTTTATGCTATGTCTAAAAGATTCTTAAGTTATTGACTTGGAGCTAAAGTAAACCTTAAGATATAGTGGGATTAAGCTGAAAATTGATCTCGTAATATGGTGGTGTTAAGATGTATTTATCCGTGGTCTTCACCTTGCAAGAGTAACTCTACATATTTCCTTGGAATGTTTGTAAGAGTTCTCATTTCTATGTCAAATCGGGGTGTAGATTTGGAATGGGATAATTTTAGTAACCACGCCTTTTTGGGTGTTGAATGAAATTATCATTGTTTGGATTACATAAGCCACACTTGCTGGGTGAACTTCATCACCGAGATCATCCCCTGATTTTTAAATGTTAGTAGATGATGAGTTTTAGACCTCTTACCTTAGTCTTGTTTATGTCGGTAGTATGGATAGCTTATAAGAGTGAGGGTATTATTGGCGAATGGAATTAAGATAATGTGATAGACCTCTACCTGATGCTAATATTGCAATTATGTTCTTGTGGTTCTTATCCTTCTTTATGTAAAATTTTCTCTTGCTCTTGTTTAATTATCAAAGAATATTTTGAGAGGGTAATTATATTGCTTCACGAATAACGATTGGTTGGTCCGTGTTGATGAATCTAGTCTTGAATTTCATTGTTTTTCGTTGGGTTGATTGGATTGTTTTTTGGAGTGTCATCAACTCGATTCCTTATACTTTACTTAAAGGAATCCCTTTTAAAAGAAACCTCAGTTGAACCTTGCATATTTGTTACTGATTACATTAGCTCGATGGAATTGATCAAGGATGCTTGACTTAAAGGAATTAACTTAGGCAAGTTTATAAATATGGGCGCAATTAGGTCTCTGCCTAGTAATGGAATATCACTTATGCTTTATGGATTTGATAAGTCCTTAGGTCTTATTCCCTTACTCAATTATGCTAATTATTGATGAATGATGATTGAAGTAAAATGGAATGTTCCTTGCACTGATGAAATGATGTTTAGTTTTGATTGAGTGATTAGATTACTTGCGACCCTTGAAAATAATGTTAATGTATGCCTGGATGCCTTGAAAATAATGTTAATGTATGATTGATTAAGTCATTGGATTGTGTTATCACATGAAGTTGTTAAGGGTCACATGTAGTTGTTATGGGTCAATTCATCCTTAGGTTTTTAGAATTTTTATCCATTAGTCTCATTATCATCCCCATGCCACCACTAGTTTGACATGTCACTACCTCCATTATGCACTTGAAACCCTACACTCTGTCCCTTTACCCATCAGAGAGTCAAATCAAACTCTTTCTAGTACACTGCCAACTCATCAGAAGTTTTCGTAGCGCATCTTGAGTACACCCTTCCTCTTTATAATTATTGCATTTATGAAGTGGGTGTCATGTTAATATCATTGTTTTCAACATCCATGTTTTAAAAGGGAATGATTGAGATTTGGTCATTAATGTTCTCTAACTGTTTTATCAAATATTTGAATTCTACTCCTAGTTCAGCGCTACAGAAACTCCTAGTCCAAAAAAACACTGCAAATTCTTCTATAAATGGTCTGAAAAAGGGGAATTGAAGGTTAGAATGGTTGCAAGTAGTTTCATTCTATCTAAATCACATCTATAGTCAAGCTTTGGTGTCCAGGCACTCCTTGAGTCGTTTGAGCTCTGTTGAAGATCAATTTAAGGCTCTGCTAAATTTTCGTAGCACCTCGTGTTGCAAATTGTGGATCCCTTTACCAACCGACCCCTTTACCCTTTCTATCACCAAATTCTCAGCCTATCTGTAGTTTTTTTAGATTATTCCACTGCAATTGAAAAAATCCTGCTATTAGAGCTATCGTGCCTATCTATTGCTTGGCCCTTGTTGTTTTTGCTACAAAATTTGCTACTAATTGTGCCACAAATCCCCTATTCCAGTGCTATGAACCTGTGTCAAACTCAAATCACATAGCCTGCATCAACTCTTTTTCTTTACAGTTTCAATTGATATTTCAAATTTCAAATCTGTCTATGCTGAAAGTTTAAAGAGCCTTGTTGATTTTAATGATGATGACCCTGCATGATGATGAAATGTTAGTTTGAAAACTTTGACAGTTGCTTCTTCCCTGCATATCCTTTTCCTTGAAGGGTTTTCTTCCTTTTCTCAAGCAATCAGATTGCTCTTTCATTATTTCAGAAAAATATTAATGTGCTAGATCAATCTACAACAAAGAGAAGTTCCATACTCAGGAGATGCGACAGAGTGGCTGAAAGGCCCTCAATTTTGAAGAAAGGTCATCCATGCATTTTTAAAGTTTTGTGGAATGTATCATGATTACACCCTATCTGGAGGCATCTATAGGATTGTACACATTTGGCTATTTTGGGCTCAAACTACACAAATCAGAGAACTACAAGAAATTTCGTAACGCTTAGCACTACGAAATGTGCTATGGAAACTCTAATCTAAGATTGATGAACTAGTATTTTTGACCAGCTGACTTCCAAGAGGATTTTCGGGTGAACCAGGATGAATTTTCAAAATCCAAACGAAGTTATTGTCAAAAACATACCCATTAACACTAACCTCTTTCATTTTTGATATAGGTGTCACATATTGGGAGATTCCAAAGAATCTTTGAGCCCTATTTTTTCAGTTTTCATGATTTCCTGTTTGAGACATGTTTTTGCGACACATATTCCGGCCAGTTGGAGATGAATTTCAAGAAATCGAGAGAGGGTTTTCTTTAGAACAAGATTATATACAAAAAAAATTGTCATATTTTACACAACTATTATAGTTTGAGAATTACAAGTGGTATTTTGAAGCCTCTTTTTCATAATTTCACCTCCTGAAAAACAAGAAATGAGTTAAACCGTGTCATTTTCTGTTTGTAATTGTTTCTATTTTGGGAAAGTGGTTGGAGTTCGAATTGGTGAGATGGAAAGGACATATATTTATATATATTCATATTGAAATAGTAGAGTGGGGTTGGATTCATGAGCCAAGAGAGGCTAGAGAGAGTAGGAGAAGTATTAGCTGCTCATTTGTAAGCCAGAGGGCTTGTTTGTAATGACATTTTCTGCCATTAAAGATTCATGAGAGCTGTTAGCATATTGTCTTCTGTGTTTTTCCATTTCTTTGTTATCTTATTTCTTGAATATATTGCAAGTTTTTGAGGATCATAGCGACCATTGATTGATGGATTCATGAACATTAGAGGATCTGTTGTAGCTTGCCCATTAAATCATTGTTCATTGTTTACGCAAGTATTTTTCTGTTGCATAAATGATCTCTGCATAATGGATGTTATTCCTTTTTTCATGTTCACTATGATTATACTCATCATTATATAACCCTTTTTCTGATATAGAGTTTGATTTCCTTTGAGCTGTAGGATGTTATGACTCCATGCCCAATGGAATGCCTCCGTAGACGTTTTACTACGCTCTCCCTTTCTTTCCCATCTTGCTGATCCACCTACTCAACCATTTTAATCCATTTACATTTTAATGGGTACTAGGCTTATCCTCTAGTGGTCGGAGGGTAACTCTCAGTGCTAACATTTTTTGGTGCCGTTGTTGGGGATGACAATGAAGACACCTTCCCTGGGTGAACTATGATGATTAGATCTAGCTTTTGATGATGAACTGAAGCTAGACACTTTTATATTGATCATCTTTCACCATGGTGACTCCATTGTTAATATGTCTATTGGAGACTCCACTTTTTTGAAATGGACAAGATCCTAGCTCAAAGGTATGCTTTCTGTGATTTTTCAAAGATAATCGGTTTTCCAAATCCTGTGCCTACTAGAGATGAATGGGAAGGTTGTTTTCCTAGATTTAGAGGAGAGGATTGGGAAGTACCAGCTGGGATTTTATTAGAATTTCATGAGTGCATGCTTAATCTCAAAGTTGTACATGAATATGTCCTCATTAAATTGTTTAGATATTCTTTGGATTGGGCAACTCGTGATTGGTGTAGATCTCTCCCGGTTTCGAATGTTAGTTCTTTGAAGAGTTTTCATACTGCCTTTCATTCATTTTATGAAGATGAATTTTTAGTTGACTTCCTCTGTCCAGAATGTTGTCATGAATTTTATTTGTTGTATAAATGATCTTATAATCTTGAAAGATCTTCTTATGTTGAAGAAAATGTCACAGTTGAAGAGATTGTTCATGATAATCAGGATGTTGAATGTTTACCTACTATTGTTTCTGATTATTATGGATTTGAACATCATTTTTCTCTAGATACAAATCATGAAGATCAATTTTCTTTTAGTGAAAGGGCTCTTGAAATTAGTGAAGGAAGCCCACAACTTTCAGATTTGCAGACAAATGAAATTTGCAGCATTCATGAGGAACTAGATTTGTAGAGATCATTTATTTTCAAGCTGAAACAACAAGAAGATTGTAAGTATGATTCATATTTGAGGCAATATTTGACAAATTTTTCATATCTTGCTATGGATCGGGACATAAATCATATTGGTGTTCATTTTCCAAATCATTTTGAGCAAGAAGTAGTGGATGATTGTATATATAACCACATAATTAAAGTTGATCATAATCATAATCTTTTAAATCCTGTTATACCATCATCATATGATCACTTTTATGAAGAGGAAATTGTCATATGTGATGATTAATAATTTCTCTTGAAAGATCAAGGAGGTCATCTATTTTTTTAGCAAAGGGGAATGCATACATGAGTAGTCATTTTTTCTGAATCACTATGATTGTGGTCTTAGTTTTGAAGATCCAGTGGAAGCCTTACTAGAGTCATATCTTTCAAATTCCTTAAAGTTTTCATATTTTATCATATCACTAGCACTTGTGGGTGAGAATGATTTCCTGAAGGGTTTTTTATGGCTACGGTTATGTTTTTTTTATTATATTCTAATCATTGGAAGAAAGGATATTATTTTATCCATGAAGTTACTTGTATGGTTACATTGGAAACATGACTTTACTTGAGTCAGCAACATATAGTTTATTACAGTAGGAGTGTGCATGAATAAGCTTAGTATCTGAGAATCTGTTTCCAGTTTTCAATAACTAAGCAGAGTTTCTTCCAGTATATCAAGATATGACAAAAAGAAAATATCAAATATTGAAGGTTTGCAAAGAATTGGCTGCATAGTCCAGATGAATCTATAGCCCTAGGATAAGGCACTAAAGCTTCTTGTTCTTGGAAGCTCACAAGGAACATGCCATACCCCGTGGAGCCAATGTTATCACATGAAGTTGTTAAGGGTCACATGTAGTTGTTATGGGTCAATTCATCCTTAGGTTTTTTAATTTTTTATTCATTAGTATTTTTAAGTTTTCTTTTGATTTCCTCCTTATGGTTTTCTTAGGTTAGCTAAAATAAATGAAACATTGGAGGTTGGTCCATAAATTTAACCCACACCTATGGTTTATACCCTTGGTTCATTTCCTATGGTTTATACCCTTGGTTCATTTCCTTTGGTTTATACCCTTGGTTCATCACATGATTAGGTAGCCATCATTATCATCCCCATGCCACCACTAGTTTGACATGTCACTACCTCCATTATGCGCTTGAAACCCTCCACTCTGTCCCTTTACGCGCCAGAGAGTCAAATCCAACTCTTTCTAGTACACTGCAAACTCATCAGGAGTTTTGTAGCGCATCGTGAGTACACCCTTCCTCTTTATCATTATTGAATTTATGAAGCGGGTGTCATATCGATATCACTATTTTCATCATCCATGTTTTAAAAGGGAATGATTGAGATTTGGTCTTTAATGCTCTCTAACCGTTTTATCAAAGATTTGAATTCTACTCCTAGTTCGGCTCTACATAAACTCCTAGTCTAGACAAACGCTGTAGATTCTGCTACAAATTGGATGACAAAGGGGAATTGAAGGTTGGAATGGTTGTAGGCAGTTTCATTCTATCTGAAGCACATCTACAGTCAAGCCACAGTGTCCAGGAACTCCTTGAGTCGTCTGATCTCTGTTGAAGATCAATTTAAGGCTCTGCTAAATTTTCGTAGCACCTGGCGCTGCAAATTGTGGATCCCTTTACCAACCGACCCCTTTACCCTTGCAATCACCAAACTCTCAGCCTATCTGCAGTTTGTTTATCCTATTCCACTGCAATTGAAAAAATCTTGCTATCAGAGCTGTCGTGCCTATCTATTGCTTGGCCCTTGTTGTTTTTTCTATAGAATTTGCTACTAAGTGTGCCACATATCCCCTATCACAACACTATGAACCTGTTTCAAACTCAGATCACATAGCCGACATCATCTCTTTTCCTTTATAGTTTCAATTGATATTTCAAATTTCAAATCAGTCTATGCTGAAAGTTTAAAGAGCCTTGTTGATTTTAATGATGATGACCCTACATGATGGTGAAATGCTAGTTTGAAAACTTTGACAATTGCTGCTTCCTTACATATCCTTTTCTCTGAAGCGTTTTCTTCCTTTTCTTAAGCCATCAGATTTCTCTTTCATTAGCTTAGAAAATCTTAATGTGCTAGCTCAAGCTGCAACAAGGATAAGTTCCATACTAAGGATATGAGATGGAGTGGTTGAAAGGCCCTCAATTTTGAAGAAAGGTCATCCATGCATTTTTAAAGTTTTGTGGAAAGTATCATGCTTACACCCTATATGGAGGAATCTACAGGATTGTACACCTTTGGCTAAACATTTTGGGTATTTTGGGCTCAAAATGAACAAATCGAAGAACTAAAAGACATTTTGTAACACTTGGCGCTACAAAATGTTCTATGGAAACTCTGTTCTAAGATTGATGAACTAGTATTTTTGACCAGGTGACTTCCAGGAGGATTTTTGGGTGAACCAAGATGAAGTTTCAAAATACAAAGGAGGTTATTTTCAAGAACGAAGCCATTAAAATTAACCTCTTTCATTTTTCACACAGGTGTCACAGATTGGGAGATTCGAAAGAATATTTGAGCCATATTTTTTCAGTTTTCATGATTTCCTGTTTGAGACATGCTTTTGCGACACGTATTCCGGCCAGCTGGAGATGAATTTCAAGAAATCGAGAGTTATAACGAGCTTATCTACAAAAAAAATTGTCATATTTTACACAGCTATTAAAGTTTGATAATTACAAGTGGCATTTTGAAGCCTATTTTTCATAATTTTGCCTCCTGAAAAGCAAGAAATCAGTTAAACCGTGTCATTTTCTATTTGTAATTGTTTCTATTTTGGGAAATGGGTTGGATTTCGAATTGGTGAGCTAGAAAGCACATATATTTATTTATATTCATTGTGAAATAGTAGAGTGGGGTTGGATTCATGAGCCAAGAGAGGCTAGAGAGAGTAGGAGCAATATTAGTTGCTCATTTGTAAGCCCGAGGGCCTGTTTGTATTCACATTTTCTGCCATTAAAGATTCATGAGAGATGTTATTAGATTGTCTTCTGTGTTTTTCCATTTATTTTTTATCTTCTTGCTTGAATATATTGCAGGTTTTTAGGTGATCTGAAAAAGATCTTTTAATGATTGTGGATGAGTTTTTAAATTACATGCGTTAATTAACCATTTAAGAAGCTGAATGAAAGAGGATGAATTTAATGAAGGAACAAAGCATCCATAAAACAATATACATATCTGAACTGAAGCAATAAGAACAACAAACCATAACAAGAGAAGTGATAACGAAGTTCGGCACAAAATTGCCTATGTCTCCGGGCGTTTGTCTCAGTGGGGGAGGCTTCTTTATTTATGTTCAAAGCTCAAAAAGTACATCGCAACATTCCCATTAGGCTACAAGACTAATCTNTAATTAACCATTTAAGAAGCTGAATGAAAGAGGATGAATTTAATGAAGGAACAAAGCATCCATAAAACAATATACATATCTGAACTGAAGCAATAAGAACAACAAACCATAACAAGAGAAGTGATAACGAAGTTCGGCACAAAATTGCCTATGTCTCCGGGCCTTTGTCTCAGTGGGGGAGGCTTCTTTATTTATGTTCAAAGCTCAAAAAGTACATCGCAGCATTCCCATTAGGCTACAAGACTAATCTGGTCATGTTCTTCTAGATCTCTAGAACCCATTAGAAGAAATGACACTCAAAACGGATGACCAGAGCTCCTAGAAATGGCTCGCAAGCATCTGCTCCTCAACAGCTTCCCTGCATAAAAATGGCTTTGGATTGGCTTCCCTTCATCATAACTATGCTTTGACTATCCTCCATGGCGTCAAACAGTTCTAGTTTTTATATATCTGAAGTTGGTTATCCATCCCCAACTTCCTCCCAAAATCTGGGCTAAAAAAGAGTCCAAAATCTCCCAAAAATGACCAAAATCCATTAAATCTGCTGAAAAAATCACTGAAAAAATCATTTTCCAATGTTAAAAAACCCATTTTTTGGAAAATATCAGGCTAAGCCCCCTAATCTGGGTGCTAGCTCCTGGATCTGGGTGCATGTGTATGTGATCTGGGCCTTAAAAAGGGCGCCCTAAGTGGGCTAATCTCCTTTTGGAGTGCGCCCCCCTGGTCTCATGGGATTTTCCCAAGATCCTTGGGCTGAGCTTATCCTTTGGGCATGCCCATGAGAAGAGTGCCCTCCTTTGCTAGGTTGTGGTCATGTGTTAGAGTTAAACCATGGGCTGGGGCTTAGCCCTAGCCCCCTTTTTGCCCCTTTTCACTTTATTGCACTTTATTTAAAATAAAGTGAGCTTGGTATTACAAGTACCACCAAGGGTGCATTGGTAAGGGAGTTTGGCTAAGTCTTGGGCTGACCCAAGAGGTCATGGGATCAAACCCCATGAGCTCCATAATATTTTTCCTATGAAACCATTGACCAATCCCATGGTGCCACGTGGCAACCCATGATTGGGCCACATGGCCTTAAACAATTCGTCAATAAAGTGCCACTTGTTAACTGCTGGGTGGATCCTTTTCACTGACCAGTCACCTACTGCTGGGCTGCCACTTGTCGCCACCTGCCTCTACCATGTCAGCACTACTGATGTCATGCTGATGTCAGCATTTGATTGGACCTATTGACTTTTTCCCTGTTTGTGCAAACGATCAGAATGCGATATCTTTCGCATACAACGTTCGTTTGAGAAAGCAAATATATGGTTGGAATCGAGAGAACAAGACGGACGCAATGGCATTGGTTTCATTGAATTTCTGAGCACTTTCATTTTTGAGCCTTTTTGAGCCCTGTCAAGCTCCTAGATCCGATTCTGGATCACACCTCCCCACTAAAAGACCTTTTGGTCCCCAAAAGGTTACTGACCAATCAACAAGATCGGGATAGGCCACCCGACTTGTCCTTTGTCTCGGAACTCTGTTGTGTGCACCTGTCTCATCAAGATCAACTGTAACACAATCATGACAACTGACAATATATTGTTAGCCATTTGAACCCTGTTACATCTTACTAAAGCCACTATCATCCATGTAGACAACATTACTAATGACAACATCAAAAAGACGACTGCAAATGAGCTGATATACTTGAAATATTTGCACGACATGAGCTTATCTTGAAGCAACTTATGATTGATTTTCCATTCAACA
>JASDQU010689789.1:53421-72749 GCA_032191745.1 Picea mariana
CCTTATATGAAACAAGTTGCTTCTACAATCAATGCCTTCACCAATTTTACCTGTCATACCAACCAATGAGATCTTTGATTCATCACCTGAATCCGATCCCAAGTCTGTGGGTCTTGTTGTCGCTGCCACTGTTTGCATTCCCTTCTTTTCCTTGAACCACTTTGGCCTCTTCTCGAAATGCAACTGCCAACATCTGTCCTCATCATGTCCCTCTTTCTTGCAATGCTTGCAAGAGCGCTTCCCTTCCTTCCTCGTCACTACATTTGAATTCTTGCCATGCCATTTCCTCTTGTCCTCTTTCCTTGAAGAAGATTCCCCTGATACAATTGCTTTCCCTGCTTCAATGTATGTCACTTGAACATAAACCTCATCAAGGTTAGTGGGTCCAAACATGAATACAGTGTTTCTAATATGCGCAAGTAAACCTCCTATATACTTCATAAGGGTTTCCTGTGTATGTAATGGAATATCTAACATCAATGCCATTTTACGAAAGCTATCTGTATACTCTTGCACTGTTTGTCCTTTTCTTAGTTTTAAATATTGCCATTCAATTAATGCTTTTTCTTTATAACCCAAAGGATAGAATTGTTTCCTAAGTGCAAAAATGAAGCTTTTCCATGATGGGAATACATTAACCACTTGTTGTGTTCCATTTTTCAACTTTCTTTGACACCAAATGAGAGCTGTACCTGCAAGTCTCAAAGATGCCAACTTGATTTGTGTGGCCTCATCCTTGATCTGTTGCACACTGCAGTAAACCTCCATCCGCTTGATCCAATTATCAAGTTTCTCTGCATTTACTTCACCATCATATATGGGTAACTCAAATTTAACATCAAGTTTTAATAATGACATTTTATTCTTATGCTTATGAACATGTTTCTTTGCATTAGAATTAGAACTTGAACTTGAAGAAGAAGGAGAAGAAGGAGGTGATGATGGAGGTGAAGAAGGAATTTGAGGATGATCCTCTTCCTTGTCACTTTTTCCCTTTGAAGATTCACCCAAAACTAGTCTCTTTCGTTCCAAGTAATCCTCGTACAAAACTTTCACCATCTCTGACATAGCAAGGAAAGTTTTCCGGAACTCTTTCTCATCCTGAGAAAGCCCTTCTTCCGATGCCATCTTCTCGCTGTGAGAAGCTCTCTTTCTCAATCCAATTAATGGATTCTCTGCAACAAGCTCACCTTCACCTTGCTGTAGGTTTTCCCTGGTTAACTATGCAAAACTCAAATCCAAATGTCAACCAGCTCTGATACCACTTGATCCGAAAACGATCTTTTAATGACTGTGGATGAGTTTTTAAATTGCATGCGTTAATTAACCATTTAAGAAGATGAATGAAATAGGATGAATTTAATGAAGGAACATAGCAGCCATAAAACAATATACAGATATGAACTGAAGTAATAAGAACAACAAACCATAACAAGAGAAGTGATAACGGAGTTCCGCACAAAATTGCCTACGTCTCCGGGCCTTTGTCTCAGTGGGGGGGGCTTCTTTATTTCTGTTCAAAGATCAAAAAGTACATCAAAGTAGTGCCATTAGGCTACAAGACTGATTTGGTCATGTTCTTCCAGATCTCTAGAACCCAGCAGAAGAAACGACACACAAAATAGATGACCGAAGCTCCCAGAAATGGCCCGCAAGCGTCTGCTCCTCAACAACTTCTCTGCATAAAAATGGCTTTGGATTGGCTTCCCTTCAGCATAACTCTGCTCTGACTGTCCTCCATGGCATCAAATAGGCCTGGTTTTTATAGATCTAAAGTTTGTTATCCATCCCCAACTTCCTCCCAAAATCTGGGCTCAAAAAGAGTCCAAAATCTCCCAATCATGACCAAAATCCATTAAATTTGCTGATAAAATCATTGAAAAAATCATTTTCCAATGTTAAAAAACCCATTTTTTGGCAAATATCAGGCTAATCCCCCTAATCTAGGTGCCAGCTCTTGGATCTGGGCGCATGTGCATGTGATCTGGGCCTTAAAAAGGGTGCCTTAAGTGGGCTAAGGTCCTTTTGGAGTGCACCCCCCTGGTCTCATGGGATTTCCCCAAGATCCTTGGGCTGAGATTATCCTTTGGGTGCGCCCATGAGGAAAGCGCCCTCCTTTGCTGGGTTGTGGTCATGTGTAAGAGTTAAACCATGGGCTGGGGCTTAGCCCCAGCCCCCTTTTTGCCCCTTTTCACTTTATTGCACTTTATTTAAAATAAAGTGAGCTTGGTATTACAAGTACCACCAAGGGCGCATTGGTAAGGGAGTTTGACTAAGATTTGGGCTGACCCAAGAGGTCATGGGATCAAACCCAATGAGCTCCATAATATTTTTCCTATGAACCCAGTGATGAATCCCATGGTGCCACGTGGCAGCCCATGATTGGGCCACATGGCATTAAACAATTTGTCAATAAAGTGCCACTTGTCAATTGTTGGGTGGATCTTTGTCACTGACCAGTCACCTGTTGCTGGGCTGCCACTTGTTGCCACCTACCTCTGCCATGTCAACACTGCTGATGTCATGCTGATGTCTGCATTTGACTGGACCTATTGACTTTTTCCCTGTTTGGGCAAATGATCAGAATGCGATATCTTTCACATACGACGTCCATTTAAGAAAGTAAATATATGGCTGGAATCGGGAGAACGAGACATACACAATGGCATTGATTTCATCAAATTTCTGAGCACTTTCATTTTTGAGCCTTTTTTAGCCCTGTCAGGGTCCTGGATCCGATTCTGGATCATGAGGACCATAGCTTCCATTGATTGATGGATTCATGAACAACAAAGGATCTGTTATAGCTTGCCCATTAAATCATTGTTCATTGTTTAAGAACATATTTATCCGTTGCAGAAAGGATATCTACACAATGGATGTTCTCCCTTTTGTCATATTCAATATGTTTCTACTAATCATTATATATCCCTTTTTATGATATACAGTTTGATTGCCTTTGATTTGTAGGATGTTATGAATCCATGCCTCATGGAATGCCTCTGCAGACTTTTTGCTGCCCTCTCCCTTTATTTCTCATCTTGCTAATCCACCTACTCAACCATTTTAATCTATTTACATTTTGATGGGTACCGGGCTTATCCTCTAGTGGTCCGAGGGTGACTCTCAATGCTAACATTTTTTGGCACCGTTGTAAGGGACGCCAATGAGGACACATTCCCTGGGTGAACTATGATGATTAGATCTAGCTTTTGATGATGAACTAAAGCTAGACACTTTTAGACTGCTTATCTTTCAACATGGAGACTCCAATGTTCATATATCTATTGGAGACTCAATTGTTTTGAAATAAACAAGATCCTAGCTCAGAGGTATGCTTTCTTTGATTTTTCAAAGATAGTCGGTTTTCAAAATCTTGTGCCTAGTAGAGATGAATTGGAAGGTTGCCTTCCTAGGTTTAGAGGAGAGGATTGGGAAGTACCAGTTGATTTTTTATTAGAATTTCATGAGTGCATGCTTAAGATGAAAGTTGTACATGAATATGTCCTCATTAAATTGTTTAGATATTCTTTGGATGTGTCAACTCATGATTGGTGTAGATCTCTCCTAGTTTTGAATGTTAGTTCTTTGAAGAGTTTTCATACTGACTTTCATTGATTTTATGAAGATAAATTTTCAGCCGACTTCCTCTATCCAAAATGTTGTCATGAACTTGATTTGTTGTATTCTTATAATCTTGAAAGGTCTTCTTATGTTGAAGAAAATGTCAAAGTTGAAGAGATTGTTCACGATAATCAGGATGTTGAATGTTTACCTACTATTGTTTCTGATTATTATGGATTTGAAGATCATTTTTTTCTAGATACAAATCAGGAAGAACAATTTTCTTTTAGTCAAAGGGATCTTGAAATTAGTGAGGGAAGCCCACAACCTTAATATTTGCAGAAAGACAAAATTTGCAACACTCATGAGGAACTGGATTTGGAGAGACCATTTATTTCCAAGCTGGAACAACAAGAAGATTGTAAGTATGATTCATATTTGAGACAACATTTGACAGTTTTTTCAGATCTTGCTATGGATCGAGATATAGATCATATTGGTGTTAATATTCCAAATCAGTTTGGGCAAGTAGTGGATGATTGTATATATAACCACATAAATAAAGTTGATCATAATCAAAATCTTTTAAATCATGTTATACCATCATCATATGATCATGTTTATGAAGAGGAAACTGTCATCTGTGATGATCAAGAATTGCTCTTGAAAGATCAAGGAGGTCATATATTTTTTAGCAAAGGGGAATGCATACATGAGTAGTCATTTTTTATGAATCACTATGATTGTGGTGTCAGTATTGAAGATCCAGTGGAAGCCTTACTAGAGTCATATTTTTCATTTTCTTTAAAGTTTTCAGATTTTATCATATCAGTAGCACTTGCGAGTGAGAATGATTTCCTGATGGGCTTTTTATGGCTACAATTATGTTTTTGTTATTATCTTCTAATAAGTGGCAGAAAGGACATTATTTTAGTCATGAAGTTACTTGTATGGTTACATTGGAAACATGACTTTACTTGAGTCAGCAACATACAATTGATTAGAGTAGGAGTGTGCATGAATAAGCTTAGTATCTGAGAATTTGTATTCAGTTTTCAATAACTAAGCAGAGTTGCTTCCAGTATATTAGGATATGCCAAAAAGTAAATATCAGATATTGAAGGTTTGCAAAGGATTGGTTGCATAGGCCAGATGACTCCATAGCCCTAGGATAAGGCACTGAAGCTTCTTGTTCTTGGAAGCTCACAGGGACCATGCCATCTCCTATGGAGCCAATGTTATCACATGAAGTTGTTAAGGGTCACATGTAGTTGTTATGGGTCAATTCATCCTTAGGTTTTTAAAATTTTTATCCATTAGTATTTTTAATTTTGCTTTTGATTTCCTCCTTATGGTTTTCTTAGGTTAGCTAAAATAAATGAAAGATTGGAGGTTGGTCCATACATTTAACCCACACCTATGGTTTATACCCTTGGTTCATTTCCTATGGTTTATACCCTTGGTTCATTTCCTTTGGTTTATACCCTTGGTTCATCACATGATTAGGTAGCCATCATTATCATCCCCATGCCACCACTAGTCTGACATATCACTACCTCCATTATGCGCTTGAAACCCTCCACTCTGTCCCTTTACCCGTTAGAGAGTCAAATCAAACTCTTTCTAGTACACTGCCAAGTCATCAGGAGTTTTCGTAGCACATCTTGATTAAACCCTTCCTCTTTATCATTATTTCATTTATGAAGAAGGTGTCATGTCAATATCGTTGTTTTCAACATCCATGTTTTAAAAGGGAATGATTGAGATTTGGTCATTAATGCTCTCTAACTGTTTTATGAAAGATTTGAATTCTACTCCTAGTTCGACGCTACATAAACTCCTAGTCTAGACAAATGCTGCGGATTCTGCTACAAATTGGCTGACAAAGGGGAATTGAAGGTTAGAGTGGTTGCAGGCAGTTTCATGCGATCTGAAGCACATATACAGTTAAGTCGCGGTGTCCAGGTACTCCTTGAGTTGTTTGAGCTCTGTTGAAGATCAATTTAAGGCTATGCTAAATTTTCGTAGCACCTGGCGCTGCAAATTGTGGATCCCTTTACCAACCGGCCCCTTTACCCTTTCTATCACCAAATTCTCATCCTATCTGTAGTTTGTTTAGCCTATTCCACTGCAATTGAAAAAATACTGCTATCAGAGCTGTCGTGCCTATTTATTGCTTGGCCCTTGTTGTTTTTTCTACAGAATTTGCTATGAATTGTGCCACAGATCACCTGTTCTAGTGCTATGAACCTTTGTCAAACTCATATCAAATAGCCTGCATCAACTCTTTGTCTATGCTGAAAGTTTAAAGATCCTTGTTGATTTTAATGATGATGACCCTTCATGATGGTGAAATGTTAGTTTGAAAAATTTGACAGTTGCTGCTTTCCTGTATATCCTTTTCCCTGAAGGTTTTTCTTCCTTTTCTTATGCCATCAGATTGCTCTTTCATTAGCTCTGAAAAATATTAATGTGCTAGCTAAAGCTGCAACAAGGAGAAGTTCCATACTCAGGAGATGAGATGGAGTGGCTGAAAGGCCCTCAATTTTGAATAAATCTCACAGGGAGCATGCCATCCCCTGCGGAACCAATGTTATCACATGAAGTTGTTAAGGGTCACATGTAATTGTTATGGGTCAATTCTTCCTTAGGTTTTTTAAATTTTTATACATTAGTATTTTTAAGTTTTCTTTTGATTTCGTCCATATGGTTTTCTTAGGTTAGCTAAAATAAAAGAAATATTGGAGGTTGGTCGATACATTTAACCCACACCTATGGTTTATACCCTTGGTTCATTTCCTATGGTTTACACCCTTGGTTCATTTCCTTTGGTTTATACCCTAGGTTCATCACATGATTAGGTAGCCATCATTAACATCCCCATGCCACCACTAGTCTGACATGTCACTACCTCCATTATGCGCTTGAAACCTTCCACTCCGTCCCTTTACCCGTCAGAGAATTAAATCAATCTCTTTCTGGTACACTGCCAACTCATCATGAGTTTTTGTAGTGCATCTTGAGTACACCCTTCCTCTTTATCATTATTGCATTTATGAAGCGAGTGTCATGTCAATATCATTGTTTTCAACATCCATGTTTTAAAAGGGAATGATTGAGATTTGATCATTAATTCTCTCTAACTGTTTTATCAAAGATTTGATTTCTACTTCTATTTCGGTGCTACAAAAAATCCTAGTCCAGATAAATGTTGCGGATTCTACTACAAATTGGATGACAAAGGGGAATTGAAGGTTAGAATGGTTGGAGGCAGTTTCATGCTATCTAAAGCACATCTACAGTCAAGCCGCAGTGTCTAGGCACTCCTTGAGTCGTTTGAGCTCTGTTGAAGATTAAGGCTCTGCTAAATTTTCGTAGCACCTCGCGCTGCAAATTGTGGATCCCTTTACCAACAAGCCCCTTTACCCTTGATATCACTGAATTCTCATCCTATATGTATTTTTTTTAGCCTATTCCACTACAATTGAAAAAATCCTGCTATCGGAGCTATCGTGCCTATCTATTGCTTGGACCTTTTTGCTTTTGCTATATAATTTGCTACTAATTGTGCCACAGATCCCCTGTTCTAGCGCTACGAACCTGTGTCAAACTCGGATCACATATCATGCATCAACTCTTTTCCTTTACAGTTTCAATTGATATTTCAAATTTCAAATATATCTATGCTGAATGTTTAAAGAGCCTTGTTGATTTTAATGATGATGACCCTGCATGATGGTGAAATGTTAGTTTGAAAACTTTGACAGTTGCTGCTTCCCGACATATCCTTTTCCCTGAAGGGTTTTCTTCCTTTTCTTAAGACATAAGATTTCTCTTTCATTAGCTCAAAAAATCTTAATGTGCTATCTCAAGATGTAACAAGGAGAAGTTCTATACTCAGGAGATGAGATGGAGTGGCTGAAAGGCCCTCAATTTTGAAGAAAGGTCATCCATGCATTTTTAAAGTTTTGAGGAAAGTATCATACTTACACCCTATCTGGAAGCATATACAGGATTATACACCTTTGGATAAATGCTTTGGGTATTTTGGGCTCAAACTGAACAAATCAGACAGCTATAGGACATTTCATAATGCTTGGTGCTACTAAATGTGCTACAAAATGCGCTATGGAAACTCTGTTCCAAGACTAATGAACTGGTATTTTTGATCAGCTGACTTCCATGAGGATTTTCAGGTGAACCAGGATGAATTTTCAAAATCCAAAGGAGGTTATTGTCAAGAATGGACCCATTAACATTAACGTCTTTCATTTTTCACACAGGTGTCACATATTGGGAGATTCGAAAGAATCTTTGAGCCCTACTTTTTCAGTTTTCATGATTTCCTATTTGAGACATGTTTTTGCGACACATATTCCTGCCAGCTGGAGATGAATTTCAAGACATCGAGAGAGGGTTTTATTTATAATGATATTATCTACAAAAAACATTGTCATATTTTACACAAATATTATTTTTTTAGAATTAAAAGTGGCATTTTGAAATTTATTTTTCAGAATTTCAGCTCTTGAAAAGCAAGAAATCAGTTAAACCGTGTCATTTTCTATTTGTAATTGTTTATATTTGGGAAAGGGGTTGGAGTTCGAATTAGTGAGATGGAAAGGACATATATTGCTATATATTCATTGTGAAATAGTAGAGTGGGGTTGGATTCATGAGCCAAGAGAGGCTAGAGAGAGTAGGAGAAATATTAGTTGCTCATTTGTAATCCCGAGGGCCTGTTTGTAATGACATTTTCTGCCATTAAAGATTCATGAGAGACATTATCAAATTGTCTTCTGTGTTTTTCCATTTATTTTTTATCTTCTTGCTTGAATATATTGTAGGTTTTGAGGATCATAGCTGCCATTGATTGATGGATTCATGAACAACAAAGGATCTGTTGTAGCTTGCCCATTAAATCATTGTTCATTGTTTAAGCAAATATTTATCTGTTGGAGAAAGGATCTCTGCATAATGGATGTTCTTCCTTTTTTCATATTCACTATGATTATACTCATCATTATACATCCATTTTTCTGATATATAGTTTGATTTCCTTTGATCTGTAGGATGTTATGAATCCATGCCCAATGGAATGCCTTTGCATACTTTTTGCTGCCCTCTCCCTTTCTTTCTCATCTTGCTTATCCACCTACTCAACTATTTTAATCCATTTACATTTTGATGGGTACTAGGGTTATCCTCTAGCGGTTCGAGGGTGACTCTCAGTGCTAACATTTTTTGTCGCCGTTGCTGGGGATGACAATGGAGACACCTTCCTTGGGTGAACTATGATGATGAGATCTTGCTTTTGATGATGAACTAAAGCTAAACACTTTTAGAATGCTTATCTTTCACCATGGCAACTCCATTGTTCATATATCTATTGGATACTCCATTGTTTTGAAATGGACAAGATCCTATCTTAGAGGTATGCTTTCTGTGATTTTTCAAAGATAGTCGGTTTTCCAAATCCTATGCCTAGTAGAGATGAATGGGAAGGTTGCCTTCCTAGGTTTGGAGGAGAGGATTGGGAAGTACCAACTGAGGTTTTATTAGCATTTCATGAGTGCATGCTTAAGATGAAAGTTGTACATGAATATGTCCTCATCAAATTGTTTAGATATTCTTTGGATGGGGAAGCTCATGATTGGTGTAGATCTCTCCCAGTTTCGAATGTTAGTTCTTTGAAGAGTTTTCATACTACCTTTCATTCATTTTATGAAGACAAATTTTCAGCTGACTTCCTCTATCCAAAATGTTTTCATGAAGTTGATTTGTTGTATAAAGAATCTTATAATCTTGAAAACTCTTCTTATGTTGAAGAAAATGTCGCAGTTGAAGAGATTGTTCATGATAATCATGATGTTGAATGTTTAAATACTATTGTTTCTGATTATTATGGATTTGAAGATCATTTTTCTCTAGATAGAAATCATGAAGATCAATTTTCTATTAGTCAAAGGGCTCTTGAAATCAGTGAAGGAAGCCCACAACTTTCAGATTTGCAGACAAACAAAATTTGCAGTAGTCATGAGGAATTGAATTTGTAGAGATAATTTATTTTCAAGCTGGAACAACAAGAAGATTGTAAGTATGATTCATATTTGAGACAACATTTGACAGTTTTTTCAGATGTTGCTATGGATCGTGATATAGATCATATTGGTGTTCATATTCCAAATCATTTTGAGTAAGAAGTAGTGGATGATTGTATATATAATCACATAATTAAAGTAGATCATAATCATAATCTTTTAAATCCTGTTATACCATCATCATATGATCACTTTTATGAAGAGGAAACTGTCATCTGTGATGATCAAGAATTTCTCTTGAAATATAAAGGAGGTCATATATTTTTTTAGCAAAGGGGAATGCATAGATGAGTAGTCATTTTTTCTGAATCACTATGATTGTGGTCTCAGTTTTGAAGATCCAGTGGAAGCCTTACTAGAGTCATATCTTTCAGATTCTTTAAATTTTTCAGATTTTATCATATCACTAGCACTTGTGGGTGAGAATGATTTCCTGAAGGGGTTTTTATGGCTATGGTTATGTTTTTGTTATTATCTTCTAATCAATGGAAAAAAAGGAGATTATTTTAGTCATGAAGTTACTTGTATAGTTACATTGAAAACATGACTTTACTTGAGTCAGAAACATACCGTTGATTAGAGTAGAAGTGTGCATGAATAAGCTTAGTATCTGAGCATTTGTTTTCATTTTTCAATAAGTAAGCAGAGTTGCTTCCAGTATATCAGGATATGACAAAAAGCAAATATCAAATATTGAAGGTTTGCAAAGGATTGGTTGCATAGGCCAGATGACTACATAGCCCTAGGATAAGGCACTAAAGCTTCTTGTTCTTGGAAGCTCACATGGAGCATGCCATCCCCTGTGGATCCAATGTTATCACATGAAGTTGTTAAGGGTCACATGTAGTTGTTATGGGTCAATTCACCCTTAGGTTTTTTAAATTTTTATCCATTAGTATTTTTAAGTTTGATTTTGATTTCCTCCTTATGGTTTTCTTCGGTTAGCTAAAATAAATGAAAGATTGGAGGTTGGTACATGCATTTAAGCCACACCTATGGTTAATACCCTTGGTTCATTTCCTATGGTTTATACCCTTGGTTCATTTCCTTTGGTTTATTCCCTTGGTTCATCACATGATTAGGTAGCCATCATTATCATCCCCATGCCACCACTAGTCTGACATGTCACTACCTCCATTATGCACTTGAAACCCTCCCCTCTGTCCCTTTACCCATCAGAGAGTCAAATCAAACTATTTCTAGTACACTTCCAACTCATCAGGAGTTTTCATAGCGCATCTTGAGTACACCCTTCCTCTTTATCATTATTGCATTTATGAAGTGGGTGTCATGTCAATATCATTGTTTTTAGCATCCATGTTTTAAAAGGGAATGATTGAGATTTGGTCATTAATGCTCTCTAACTGTTTTATCAAAATTTTTAATTCTACTCCTAGTTTGACGCTACAGAAACTCCTAATCAAGACAAACGCTGCAGATTCTGCTACAAATTGGATGACAAAGGGGAATTGAAGGTTATAATGGTTGCAGGCCATTTCATGCTATCTGAAGCACATCTACAGTCAAGCCACGGTGTCCAGGCACTCCTTGATTCGTCTGAGCTCTTTTGAAGATTAATTTAAGTCTCTACTAAATTTTCGTAGCACCTGACACTACAAATTGTGGATCCCTTTACCAACCAGCCTCTTTACCCTTGATATCACCAAATTCTCATCCTATATGTATTTTTTTTAGCCTATTCCACTGCAATTGAAAAAATCCTGCTATCAGAGCTGTCGTGGCTATCTATTGCTCGGCCCTTGTTGTTTTTGCTACAAAATTTGCTACTAATTTTGCCATAGATCCCCTGTTCCAGCGCTACGAACCTGTGTCAAACTCAGATCACATAGCCTGCATCAAMTCTTTTCCTTTACAGTTTCAATTGATATTTCAAATTTCAAATCTGTCTATGCTGAAATTTTAAAGAGCCTTGTTGATTTTAATGATGATGACCTTGCATGATGGTGAAATGTTAGTTTGAAAACTTTGACAGTTGCTGCTTCCCTGCATATCCTTTTYCCTGAAGGGTTTTCTTCCTTTTCTTAAGCCATAATATTGCTCTTTCATTAGCTCATAAAAATCTTAATGTGCTATCTCATGATGCAACAAGGAGAAGTTCCATACTCAGGAGATAAGATGGGGTGGCTGAAAGGCCCTCA
The DNA here is from genome assembly GCA_032191745.1 of Picea mariana. Classification (NCBI taxonomy): domain Eukaryota; kingdom Viridiplantae; phylum Streptophyta; class Pinopsida; order Pinales; family Pinaceae; genus Picea; species Picea mariana. The sequence continues at coordinate 65,246 of JASDQU010689789.1, forward strand.
ATTTTGAAGAAAGGTCATCCATGCATTTTTAAAGTTTTGTGGAAAGTATCATGATTACACTCTATCTGGTGGCATCTACAGTATTGTACACCTTTGGCTAAATTTTTTGGGTATTTTGGGCTCAAAATGCACAAATCAGACAGCTACAGGACATTTCATAACACCCGACACTACGAAATGTGTTATGGAAACTCTGTTCTAAGACTGATGAACTGGTATTTTTGACCAACTGAGTTCCAGGAGGATTTTAGTGAACTAGGATGAATTTTCAAAATACATAGGAGGTTATTGTCCAAAACAGACCCATTAACATTAACCTCTTTCATTTTTCACACAGGTGTCACAGATTAGGATATTCGAAAGAATATTTGAGCCTTATTTTTTCAGTTTTCATGATTTCCTATTTGAGACATGTTTTTGCGACACGTATTCCTGCCAGCTGGAGATGAATTTCAAGACATGGAGACATGGTTTTGTTTAGAATGAGCTTATCTAAACAAACCATTTTCATATTTTACACAACTATTATAGTTTGAAAATTACAAGTGGCATTTTGAAGCCTATGTTTCAGAATTTCGCCTCCTAAAAAGTAGGAATTCAATTAAACCGTGTCATTTTCTGTTTGTAATTGTTTCTATTTTGGGAAAGGGGTTGGAGTTCAAATTGGTGAGCTAGAAAGGACATATATTTCTATATATTCATTGTGAAATAGTAGAGTGGGGTTGGATTCATGAGCCAAGAGAGGCTAGAGAGAGTAGGAGTAGTATTAGTTGCTCATTTGTAAGCCCGAGGGCCTGTTTGTAATGACATTTTCTGCCATTAAAGATTCATGAGAGATGTTATCAGATTGTCTTACTTGTTTTTCCATTTCTTTGTAATCTTCTTTCTTGATTATATTGTAGGTTTTGAGGATCATAGCTTCAATTGATTGATGGATTCATGAACAACAACGGATCTATTGTAGCTTGCCCATTAAATCATTGGTCATTGTTTAAGAAAACATTTATCTGTTGCAGAAAGGATCTCTACATAATGGATGTTCTTCCTTTTTTCATATTCACTATGATTCTACTCATAATTATATATCCCTTTTTCTGATATACAGTTTGATTGCATTTGATCTGTAGGATGTTATGACTCCATGCCCAATGGAATGCCTCTGCAGAATTTTTGCTGCCCTCTCCCTTTCTTTGTCATCTTACTGATCCGCCTACTCAACAATTTTAATCCATTTAAATTTTGATGGGTACTGGTCTTATCCTCTAGCGGTCCGAGGGTGACTCTCAGTGCTAACATTTTTTGGTGTTGTTGCCGGGGACGACAATGAAGACAACTTCCTTGGGTGAATTATGATGATTAGATCCAACTTTTAGTGATGAACTGAAGCTAGACACTTTTAGACTGCTTATCTTTCACCATGGAGACTCCACTATTCATATATCTATTGGAAACTCCATTGTTTTTAAATGGACAAGATCCTAGCTCAGAGGTATGCTTTCTATGATTTTTCAAAGATAGTCGGTTTTCCAAATCCTGTGCCTAGTAGAGATGAATGGGAAGGCTTCCTTCCTAGGTTTAGAGGAGAGGATTGGGAAGTACCAGGTGAGTTTTTATTAGAATTTCATGAGTGTATTCTTAAGTTGAAAGTTGTACATGAATATGTCCTCATTAAATTGTTTAGATATTCTTTGGATGGGGCAGCTTATGATTGGTGTAGATCTCTCCCAGTTTCGAATGTTAGTTCTTTGAAGAGTTTTCATACTGCCTTTCATTCATTTTATGAAGATAATTTTTCATCTGACTTCCTCTATCCATAATGTTGTCATGAAGTTGATTTGTTGTATAAATGATCTTATAATATTTAAAGATCTTCTTATGTTGAAGAAAATGTCACAGTTGAAGAGATTGTTCATGATAATCAGGATGTTGAATGTTTACCTACTATTGTTTCTAATTATTATGGATTTGAAGATCATTTTTCTATAGATACAAATCATGAAGATCAATTTTATTTTAGTCAAAGGGCTCTTGAAATCAGTGAAGGAAGCCCACAACTTTCAGATTTGCAGACAAACAAAATTTGCTGAACTCATGAGGAACTAGATTTGTAGAGATCATTTATTTTCAAGCTGGAACAACAAGAAGATTGTAAGTATGATTCATATTTGAGACAACATTTGACATTTTTTCAGATCTTGCTATGGATAGGGATATATATCATATTGGTTTTCATATTCCAAATCATTTTGATAAAGAAGTAGTAGATGATTGTATATATAACCACATAATTAAAGTTGATCATTATTATAACCTTTTAAATCCTGTTATACCATCATCAAATGATCACTGTTATGAAGAGGAAACCTTATCTGTGATGATCAAGAATTTCTCTTGAAAGATCAAGGAGGTCATCTATTTTTTACAAAGGGGAATGCATACATGAGTAGTCATTTTTTCTGAATCATATGATTGTGGTATCAGTTTTGAAGATCCAGTCGAAGCCTTACTAATGTCATATATTTCAGATTCCTTAAAGTTTTCAGATGTTATCATATCACTAGCACTTGTGGGTGAGAATGATTTCCTGAATGGGTTTTTATGGCTACGATTATGTTTTTGTTATTATCTTCTAATCAGTGGCATAAAGGAGATTCTTTTAGTCATGTAGTTAATTGTATGGTTACATTGGAAACATGAATTTACTTGAGTCGACAACATACAATTGATTAAAGTATGAGTGTGCATGAATAAGATTAGCATCTGAGCATTTATTTTTAGTTTTCAATAACTACGGAGCGTTGCTTCCAGTGTATCAGGATATGACAAAATTAAATATCAGATCTTGAAGGTTTGCAAAGGATTGGTTGCATAGGCTAGATGACTCCATAGCCGTAGGATAAGGCACTGAAGCTTCTTGTTGTTGGAAGATCACAGGGAGCATGCCATCCCCCGTGGAGCCAATGTTATCACATGAAGTTTTTAAGGGTCACATTGAGTTGTTATGGGTCAATTCCTCCTTAGGTTTTTAAATTTTTTATCCATTAGTATTTTTAAGTTTGCTTTTGATTTCCTCCTTATGGTTTTCTTAGGTTAGCTAAAATAAATGAAATATTGGAGGTTGGTCCATACATTTAACCCACACCTATGGTTTATAGCCTTGGTTCATTTCCTATGTTTTATACCCTTGGTTCATTTCCTTTGTTTTATACCCTTGGTTCATCAGATGATTAGGTAGCCATCATTATCATCCTTATGCCACCACTAGTCTAACATGTCACTACCTCCATTATGTTCTTGAAACCCTCCACTCTGTCCCTTTACCCGTCAGAGAGTCAAATCAAACTCTTTCTAGTACATTGCCAACTCATCAGGAGTTTTCGTAGTGCATCTTGAGTACAACCTTCCTCTTTATCATTATTGCATTTATGAAGCGGGTGTCATGTCAATATCATTGTTTTCAACATCCATGTTTTAAAAGGGAATGATTGAGATTTGGTTATTAATGCTCTCTAACTATTTTATCAAATATTTGAATTCTACTCCTAGTTAAACACTACAAAAACTCCTAGTCCAGAAAAACACTGCGGATTCTGCTAAAAATTGGATGACAAAGGGGAATTGAAGGTTATAATGGTTGCTGTTAGTTTCATGCTATCCGAAGCACATCTACAGTCAAGCCGTGGTGTCCAGGCACTCCTTGAGTTGTCTGAGCTCCGTTGAAGATCAATTTAAGGCTCTGCTAAATTTTCGTAGCACCTGGCTCTACAAATTGTGGATCTCTTCACCAACTGACCCCTTTACTCTTGCTATCACCAAATTCTCATCCTATATGCATTTCATTTAGCCTATTCCATTGTAATTGAAAAAATCCTGCTATCAGAGCTATCGTGCCTATCTGTTTCTTGGCCCTTGTTGTTTTTTCTACAAAATTTGCTACTAATTGTGTCACAGATCCCCTATTCCAGCCCTAGGAACCCTTGTCAAAATCAAATCACATAGCCTGCATCAAATCTTTTCCCTTACAGTTTCAATTGATATTTCGAATTTCAAATGTGTCTATGCTAAAAGTCTAAAGAGCCTTGTTGATTTTCATGATGATGACCCTGCATGATGGTGAAATGTTAGTTTGAAAACTTTGACAGTTGTTGCTTCCCTCCATATCCTTTTTCCTGAAGGGTTTTCTTCCTTTTCTTAAGCCATTAGATTTCTCTTTCATTAGCTCAGAAAAATCTTAATGTGCTAGCTCAAGCTTCAACAAGGAGAAGTTCCATACTCAGGAGATGAGATGGAGTGGCTGAAAGGCCCTCGATTTTGAAGAAAGGTCATCCATGCATTTTTAAAGTTTTGTGGAAAGTATCATGCTTACACCCTATCTGGAGGCATCTACAGGATTGTACACCTTTGGATAATTGTTTTGTGTATTTTGGGCTCAAATTTCACAAATCAGACAACTACAGGACATTTCGCAACACATGACGCTACGAAATGCACTACAAAATGTGCTATGGAAACTCTGTTCTAAGACTAATGAACTGGTATTTTTGTCCAGTTGACTTCCAGGAGGATTTTCAGGTTAACCAGGATGAATTTTCAAAATCCAAAGGAGTTTATTGTCAAGAATGGACCCATTAACATTAACCTATTTCATTTTTCACACAGGTGTTACAAATTGGGATATTCGAAAAAATCTTTGAGCCTTATTTTTTCAGTTTTCATGATTTCCTTTTTGAGACATGTTTTTGCAACACGTATTCCGGCCAGCTCAAGATGAATTTCAAGAAATAGAGAGAGAGTTTTATTTAGAACGAGATTATCTACAAAAACCATTGTCACATTTTACACATCTATTATAGATTGATAATTATAAGTGGCATTTTGAAGCCCATTTTTCAGAATTCTGCCTCTTGAAAAGAAGGAAATCAGTTAAACTGTGTCATTTTCTATTTGTAATTGTTTCTATTTTGGGAAAGGGGTTGGATTTCAAATTGGTGAGATGGAAAGGACATATATTGATATATATTCATTGTGAAATAGTACAGTGGGGTTGGATTCATGAGCCAAGAGAGGCTAGAGAGAGTAGGAGCAATATTAGTTGCTCATTTGTAAGCCCGAGGGCTTGTTTTGTAATAACATTTTCTGGCATTAAAGATTCATTAGAGATGTTATCCGATTTTCTTTTGTGTTTTTCCATTTTTTTGTTATCTTCTTGCTTGAATATATTGCAGTTTTTGAAGATCATAGTTGCCATTGATTGATGGATTCATGAACAACATAGGATCTGTTGTAGCTTTCCCATTAAATCATTGTTCATTGTTTAAGAAAATATTTATCTGTTGCAGAAAGGATCTCTGCATAATTAAAGTTGATCATAATCAGAATATTTTAAATCCTATTATACCATAATCATATGATCACTTTTATGAAGAGGAAACAATCATCTGTGATGATCAAGAATTGCTCTTGAAAGATCAAGGAGGTAATCTATTGTTTAGCAAAGGGGAATGCATACATGAGTAGTCATTTTTTCTGAATCACTATGATTGTTGTCTCATTTTTAAAGATCCAATGGAAGCCTTACTAGAGTCATATCTTTTAGATTCTTTAAAGTTTTCATATTTTATCATATCACTAGCACTTGTGGGTGAGAATGATTTCCTGAAGGGGTTTTTATGGCTACGATTATGTTTTTGATATTATCTTCTAATCAGTGGCAAAAATGAGATTCTTTTAGTCTTGAAGTTACTTGTATGGTTACATTGGAACATGAATTTACTTGAGTCAGCAACATATAATTGATTAGAGTAGGAGTGTGCATGAATAATCTTATTATATGAGCATTTGTTTTTAGTTTTCAATAACTAAGCAGAGTTGCTTCCAGTATATCAGGATATGACAAAAAGTAAATATCAGATCTTGAAGGTTTGCAAAGGATTGGTTTCATAGGCCAGATGACTCCATATCCCTAAGATAAGGCACTGAAGCTTCTTGTTCTTGGAATATCACAGGGAGCATGCCATCCCCTGTGGAGCCAATGTTATCACATGAAGTTGTTAAGGGTCACATGTAGTTGTTATGGGTCAATTCATCCTTAGGTTTTTTAAATTTTTATCCATTAGTATTTTTAAGTTTGCTTTTGATTTCCTCCTTATGGTTTTCTTCAGTTAGCTAAAATAAATGAAAGATTGGAGGTTGGTCCATACATTTAACCCACACCTATGGTTTATGCCCTTGGTTCATTTCCTATGGTTTATACCCTTGGTTAATTTCCTTTGGATCATAATTGATTAGGTAGCCATCATTATCATCCCCATGCCACTACTAGTCTGACATGTCACTACTTCCATTATGCACTTGAAACCCTCCACTCTATCCCTTTACCTGTTAGAGAGTCAAATCAAACTCTTTCTATTACACTGCCAACTCATCAGGAGTTTTCGTAGCACATCTTGAGTACACCCTTACTCTTTATCATTATTGAATTTATGAAGCRGGTGTCATGTCAATATCATTGWTTTCAACATCCATGTTTTAAAAGGGAATGATTGAGATTTGGTCATTAATTCTCTGTAACTGTTGTATCAAAGATTTGAATTCTGCTCCTAATTCGACGCTACAAAAACTCCTAGTCCACAAGAGCGCTACAGATTCTGCTACAAATTGGATGACAAAGRGGAATTGAATGTTAGAATGGTTGCAGGCAGTTTCATGCTATCTGAAGCACATCTAAAGTCAAGCCTCGGTGTCCARGCACTCCTTGAGTCTTCTCAACTTCGCTGAAGATCAATTTAAGGCTCTGCTAAATTTTTGTAGCACCTGGCGCTGTGAATTGTGGATCCCTTTACCAACCGACYCCTTTACCCTTGTTATCACAAAATTCTCACCCTGTCTGTATTTTTTTTAGCCTATTCCACTACAATTGAAAAAATCCTACTATCAGAGATGTCGTGCCTATCTATTGCATGGCCCTTGTTGTTTTTGCTATAGAATTTTCTACTAATTGTGCCATAGATCCCTTATTCCAGTGCTACGAACCTGTGTCAAACTCAGATCACATAGCCCACATCATATCTTTTCGTTTACAGTTTCAATTGATATTTGAAATTTAAAATTTGTCTATGCTGAAAGTTTAAAGAGCCTTGTTGATTTTAATGATGATGACCCTGCATGATGGTGAAATGTTAGTGTGAAAACTTTGACATTTGTTGCTTCCCTGCATATCCTTTTCCCTGAAGGGTTTTCTTCATTTTATTAAGCCATCAGATTGCTATTCCATTATCCCAGAGAAATATTAATGTGTTAGCTGAAGTTGAAACAAGGAGAAGTTCCAGATGTTGATTAAGGTTGGTTGTCATTGATGTCAACCCTTGAAGAAAGACTCGTAGCACAAAGGTTTGGGTAATGGACCCAATAGTGTTTGATGTAAATATGAATCATTATTGTTTTTTCATGGTTGATAAGAAGTAAATATGGATGAACTCCAAAGTGGTCCCCTTATGGTGAAAGC
>JASDQU010689789.1:75391-91271 GCA_032191745.1 Picea mariana
AAATCAATTAAAACGTGCCATTTTCTATTTGTAATTGTTTCTATTTTGGGAAAGGGGTTGGAGTTCAAATTGGTGAGCTAGAAAGGACCTATATTTCTATATATTCATTGTACAAGAGTAGAGTGGGGTTGGATTCATGAGCCAAGAGAGGCTAGAGAGAGTAGGAACAATATTACTTGCTCATTTGTAAGCCTAAGGGCCTGTTTGTAATGACATTTTCTGCCATTAAAGATTCATGAGAGCTGTTATCTGATTGTCTTCTGTGTTTTTCATTTATCTGTTATATTACTGCTTGAATATATTGCAGGTTTTGAGGATCATAACTGCCATTGATTGATGGATTCATGAACAACATAAGATCTATTGTAGCTTGCCCATTAAATCATTGTTCAATGTTTAAGAAAATATTTATCTGTTGCAGAAAGGATCTCTGCACAATGGATGTTATTTATTTTTTCATATTCACTATGCTTCTACTCATGATTATATATCCCTTTTCTGATATACAGTTTGATTTCCTTTGATCTGTATGATGTTATGACTCAATTCCCAATGGAATGCCTCTGCAGACTTTTTGTCGCCCTCTCCCTTTTTTTCTCATCTTGCTGATCCACCTACTCAACCATTTTAATCCATTTACATTTTGATGGGTATTGGGCTTATCCTCTAGTAGTACGAGGGTGACTCTCAATTCTAACAGATTTCATGCACGTCTTGAAAATAACGTTAATGTATGATTAATTAAGTGATTGGATTGCTTGTGCACCTTGAAAATAATGTTGATATATGATTGAGTAAATTAGATTTTCTTGCGCCATGAAATAATGTAGATGTATGACCCATAAATCTAGACTGGAGTTATGAGTTGTGATTGATTACGGGATTTAGACACCTCCTTGTTCCTCATAATAGTCTCCAACCTTGAGACCTTAAGTGGTCAAAATCAATTGGATGAATCCTATTGGTTGTGGAGCCTGATTATCTTCCTGATTCAGAGGTCCTTACTTTCAACCGTGTTTATACCCCATGAAGACTTTACACCCTAGAAGTATGTACAATATTCCATGCGGGGGAGTGCAGAGGGGGTGTACCCCCTTTGTGGGGTCCGGAGGGTTCGGGGGTGAAGCCTCCAAAGGAAAAATTGCCTTTTAAATGTATATTGTAATTTCATTGTAAATCTGGACCGTTCATTATAAGGTCGCAGATCTAACGGTAGAAATTATGTTAGGGTTTTTTTCCCTAGAAGGAAACCCTCTGTTATGAGGGAAATGTATTGCGACTATGCACTGTGGCGAGCATTGTATTCTAAGAGAGGAGACTGTGAGAGAAAGAATAGGAAGTTACAATAGGTTTTGCTGTAGGTTGTATCCCTTCATTTGATGGATAATAATAAAGGAAGGACCTAGCAATTTCTCTGGTGAACGTTGCCCACACTGGGTGAACCATGTAAATCTGTGTCTCTATTGTATTGTGTATCTTTAGTGTTTTGTTTCATCATTTGTTTTATTTTAATTCTCCACAGTCCTATTTTTCTAACAACTGGTATCCGAGGGAAAGGTAACTCACAGAAAAAGAGGGTTCTTGGTTTGAGTGGGAGCAATGTCGAAAGATGGAAAGTTTAGGGATGAGAAATTTAACGACCAAAACTACCAGTTATGGAATATGTAGATGGAAGATTATTTATATCAGAAGGATCTATTCCTACCATTGGGCGGAGTAGCAGAGAATCCGACGGCCATGAAGGACGAAGAATGGGATATTCTTGACAGAAAGGCTCTAGGAACGATACGGCTTAGCTTGGCAGCGTCAGTGGCTTTCAATATTTCGAAAGAAAAGACAACGAAGGATCTGATGGACGCATTGGCTAAACTGTATGAAAAAACCTCGACGTCCAATAAGGTATTTCTAATGATGAGATTATTTAATATGAAGATGTTAGAAGGTGGGTCTGTTGCAGATCATTTAAATGAATTTAATATGGTTACTAATCATCTAAGTTCTGTAAAAGTGGACTTTGATGATGAGGTTACGGCTCTTCTAATCTTGTGCTCATTGCCAGAAAGATGGAATGGCTTGGTCATGGCTGTAAGTAACTTCGTCTCTGGTTCAAATACTTTAAAATTTGATGATGTTGTTGGTGTTATCCTTAGTGAGTAAATGCGATGGAAAAACACAGGTGAGACATCAGGTAATGCGTTGAACATGGAGAATAGGGGAAGAAAAAAGGATAGAGGAAAGGGCTTAGGGAACCATGAGAATTCTAGGAAGGGCAGATCCAAATCTAGACTTGGAAAGATAGAGTGCTGGAATTGTGGGAAGAAAGGACATCTGAAGAAAGACTACAGAGCTCCAAAGAAACAAAGAGATAGACAACAGGAGAGAAATTAGGAAGCAAATGTAACAGGTGATGTGTTACAAGATGCTTTGATTCTTTCTGTAGATAATATTTCTGAGTCTTGGGACGTAGATTCAGGGGCTTCATTTCATGCCACACCCCATAGGAAACATTTTCTAGACTATGTTCAAGGTGATATTGGACAGGTTCATTTGGGTGATGATGCACCATGCAAAATTGTTGGAATGGGAAAGGTAAAAATAAAGCAATGCAATGGAAACCAATGGTTGTTGAAAGAGGTAAGACATGTTCCAGATTTAAGGAAAAATCTGATTTCAATAGGGCAGTTGGCAAGTGAAGTTTGTGTATCCATATTTACAGATAAGACATGGAAGGTCATCAAAGGATCATTGGTGATAGAAAAAGGAGAGAAGGTAGGTACATTGTATTTATGTACTGGTAATACTAACTCTTCTATCTCTTTAGCTTCTACAGGAGTGGATACAACACTGTGACATCATAGGCTATGACACATGAGTGAGAAGAGTATGCAGATACTTCACAAAAGAAATTTTCTGCTAGATCTTAAACAAATTGATTTGGACTTCTGTGAGCATTGTGTTTATGGAAAATAGAAGAGAGTTAGATTTCTCAGAGTCAGAAAATAAAAGAAGAATGAAAGGTTAGAGATTTTGCATACAGATGTATGGGGACCAGCTCAAGTATCACCTCTTGGTGGCTCTCATTATTATGTTACTTTTATTGATGATGCAACTAAAAAAACTTGGGTTTGTTGCATTCGACAAAAATATGATGTTTTTGATACTTTTAAGAAATGGAAAGCTTTAGTTGAGAATGAGATAGGAGAAAGTTTGAAGTGTCTCATATCAGATAATGGAGGTGAATATTGCAACAAGGATTTTGATGATTACTGTTCATACCATGGGATTCGTAGAGAGAAGACAGTTCCAAGAACACCACAAGAAAATGGTGTGTCAGAAAGGATGATCAAGACAATCATGGAGCGTGCAAGGAGTATGAGATTGCATGCTGGTTTTCCCTTACAGTTCTGGGTAGATATTGTAGATACTGCTGTTTACTTAATAAACAAAGGACCTTCAATCTCTTTGGATGGTAGAATTCCAGAGGAGGAATGGAGAGGAAAAAAGGTAAACTATTATTTTTTGAAAACTTTCGGTTGTGAAGCATTTGTCCATACTGATAAAGAAGATAGAACAAAGCTTGAGTCTAAATACAAGAAGTGTACCTTTATTGGATACGGTGTTAATGATTTTGGTTATCGATTATGGGATTATGAAAATAACAAAATCATTAGGAGTAGAGATGTCATATTCAATGAGAAGGTCATGTACAAAGATCAGTTGGAGGGAAAGAAACAGGAAGAAGAAAAACAAGAATACATAGTACTTGATGAGATCACTGAAAAATAAATTCCAAAGGAACCTGAAAATCAAAATGTACAACAATAGGAGCAACAAGTGCCTCAAACACATGCAAGTGTTGTTAGAAGATCTACTAGGTTAAGTATACCCCCTAAATGATACTCTCCTTCATTGTATTATTTATTGTTGACTGATTCTGGTGAAGCAGAATGTTATAAAGAGGCAATGCAGGTAGACACCAAAAATAAGTGGGAGCAAGGCATGAAAGAGGAAATGGATTCCTTGGAAAATAACCAGACTTGGGATTTGGTTCAGTTGCCTACGGGAAAAAGAGCATTGCAGAATAAATGGGTTTACACGTTGAAGGAAGAAGATGGAGGAGAAAAGTAGTACAAGGCTAGGCTTGTTGTAAAGGAGTTTGCACAAAAGAAATGTATAGATTTTGATGAAATATTTTCTCTTGTTGTTAAAATGACTTCAATTAGGACTATTCTAAGTCTTGTGGTAGTAGAAGATTTGCATCTTGAGCAGTTAGATGTAAAAAAACTTTTCTCCATGGGGATTTGGAGGAAGAGATTTAAATGCAGCAACCACATGGGTATGAGGTCAAAGGGAAGGAGAATTTGGTATGCAGGTTGAATAAGAGCTTGTATGGCCTAAAGAAAGCTCCAAGGAAGTGGTATTTGAAGTTTGACAGGTTTATGACAGAACAAGGTTATAGGAGATGTCAGTCCGATCACTGTGTTTATTTTAAAAGGCTAGAAAATGGAAGCTATATTATATTTCTATTGTATGTAGATGACATGCTTGTTGTAGGGTCTAATATGTAGGATATAAATATGCTCAAGAAGAAATTAGCCAATTCATCTGCGATGAACGATTTGGGTGCTGCAAAGAAAATCCTTGGCATGAGAATAACAAGAGACAAAAAAAATTGCAAATTGACATTGTCTCAGGGTGAGTACACAGAGAAGGTGTTGGAGAGGTTTAGAATGCAGAATGAAAAACCAGTTAGTACACCTTTGGCCAGCCATTTCAAATTAACTAAGGAAATGTGTCCCAAGAAACAGGAGGAGATAGAATACATGTCCAAGGTCCCTTATTCATCAGCAGTTGGCAGCTTGATGTATGCAATGGTTTGCACAAGACCAAATATTGCACATGCAGTGGGAGTTGTGAGCAGGTATATGAACAATCTAGGTAAAGAATATTGGGAGGCAGCAAAGTGGATTCTCAGGTATTTGAGAGGTACTGCTACTCATGCATTATGTTTTGGAGGTTCAGACACTTTTCTACAGGGATATGTTAATTCAGATATGGTAGGTGATAAAGACAGCAGGAGGAGAACCACAGGGTATGTTTTTACTATAGGTGGAACAATAGTAAGTTGGATTTTGAAACTGCAAAAGGTTGTTGCACTTTCAACAATAGATACAGAGTATGGTTCTGCTACAGAGTCTAGTAAAGAGATGATTTGGTTACAAAGGTTTATGGAGGAATTGTGAAAGAAGTAGGAGAATAGCAGGTTGTACTGTGACAGTGAGAGTGCAATTCATCTTGCAAAGAACTCAGCCTTCCGATCGAAGAATAATCAAATACAGTTGAGGTACCACTTCATACGATCCACCTTGGAAGATGGACATTTGAAGTTGGAAAAGATACACACTAGCCAGAATCCTACAGACATGTTAACAAAGGGAGTAACCAGAGAGAAACTGAGTTCCTGCTCAGTTTCAATTGGTCTTCAAGAATGAATATGAAGATGAGAAATTTTCCAGGTCCAAGAAGATTCAGAGTCCAGCATATACAAAAACAGTGGAGTTGTTGATATCAGTCTCCAAGTGGGAGACTGTTGGTTGTGGAGCCTGATTATATTCCTAATTCAGAGGTCCTTGCTTTCATTCGTGTTTATACCCCATGAAGACATTACACCCCAGAAGTATGTACACTTTTCCATGTAGGGGAGTGCAGAGGGGGGGTACCCCCTCTATGGGGTCCGAGGGGGATATCCCCCTGCCTGGGGGGTTCGAGGGTGAAGCCCCCGAAGGAAAAATTGCCTTGTAAATGTATATTGTAATTTCATTGTAAATCTGGGCCGTTCATTATAAGGTTCCAAATCTAATGGTAGGAATTATGTTCGGGTTTTTTCCCCTAGAAGGCAACCCTCTGTTATGAGGGAAATGTATTGTGGCTATGCATTATGGCGAGTATTGTATTCTGAGAGAGGATACTGTGAGAGAAAGAAGAGGAAGTTACAATGGGTTTTGCTGTAGGTTGTATCCCTTCATTTGCTGGATAATAATAAAGGAAGGACTTGGCAATTTCTCTGGTGGACGTAGCCCACACTGGGTGAACCACGTAAATATGTGTCTCTATTGTATTGTGTATCTTCTGTGTTTTATTTCTGCATTTATTTTATTTTATTGCTCCACGGTCCTGCTTTTCTAACAAATCCTGGGCTTCAGCGTTGCTTATGTTTCCTGGAGGTCCTAACCATGTAGGATAGGTTGGGCGGGTAGTGATTTATATTTAGTGACTTGGTTGGTCATTATTTATATGTTTTCTTCAGTTGATTGAGATGTATTGAACTGCGTCATTATTTATGTTTATGTGTGATCATGTGTCGTTGTTAATTATGTAAATGTGTTGCATGTGCCATTTTTAATTTATGATCAGTGTAGCTTGTGATGTTATTAATCATGCCATGATGATTTTAATTTTCTAATGCTTAGCAAAATTTTTATTTTATTTTTATACATTGTTGTTTATTGTCGTAATGGAGGGGACGTTACAACCAGTCACTCCTTGGCAGGCCAAAAGGAGCGACCAACCCTTTTGGTCACATGCTCAATGAAGGGAAAAGGTGGAAGAGTTAGAATTTAGTTGGAAACTCAATGAAGAAGTGGTAGGTTTTAAGGGTTAAAATAAGGGGTTTCTATGGGATAATGACCTAGGGATTAGGTGATATTTAAGTGATAATTACCTAATGATTAGGTGGAAAATAACTCTATAAAAGGCTTGGCCCCAAATATTCTAGTCTACTCTTTGGAATTTTTCTCCCAACAATTTTCCCACCAATATTCGACACGAGGGAGAGCCTTAAGGAGCACAAAGGTGATAATTTCTCTGTCAGAAAAATTGTGAAAAGATAAATAACCTTCTAGTAATTTGACCCTTTTTCCAAAGCATCTGCATCGATCTAACATTCAAATATGGGAATATTATAATTAACTTGTACCTTTAATAAGGTAGCGCCTCCAAAGCAACTGCATGACGAAGACACACCTGTTATTGTCGGTAATCGTTGAAGGATTTGGGAAAAAATCTCCAACATATTGTTCCTCTGTTGCACGAGAGCTTCCACGAGCTATATATTGATGGGATCTTTTTCTCCTGCATCTCTCTTTTCTTCTGCCATGGGAGGCTGCTTGGGTTGGAAACACTGTTTTTCTCAAGAGAAACTAGCTAGAGACCCAACTCCATATACCCTGAGTGTAGTATACCTAGGGAGGTAATATGGGGTACCTAGGGAGGTACCCAATAGGAATGTGGTTATGTATTATTAGTGGAAGTCATTTAATATATGAGAATGTGGCCCTTCAATGTAAGGTGGATTAGGTTCACTATATAAATAAAGGCCCACTATGGTATTTAGATTTAATAAATGTGAGAAGGCTCTCTAGAAGGTTCCTAGGAGATATATAGAGCTATATAAAGAAGTGTAAGAAATGTAATGAAAGTTCCAAGGATGATTTTAAGGATGGAAATTTATTTTAAAATGTAGAAACCTTGGCGAATCTTACTAATCCTTCATATGAAAACTATAAATGTTTGGCGATACTTTTGTAAAAATATTCAAATTTATAAGGATTTTATATAATTTGTATAAAATTTTGGTGATTTTTAAGGTAAAAAGATTTTATCCTATATAATTTGGGCGAATCATTTTTAGAATAGCAAATCATTTTTTGGGAAAAACCATGGAAAATTATCCCATGAGTGAAATTAGCCCCTAAAATCATCCCCGAAATTTTATGAAACATAGTGAAGAATATGGTCATTGGAACAAGCAAGTATTGCTTGAGGAGTGCATTCCTTCCATAAGGAATAATATATGGTGTTACCCTACCTCAAGGGTTTTCTCTATTTCTTGTGTTCAATATTTGGTGAATGGTTTGTTTGATTGTTGTTGATATTAAGATTCTATCTGAAGTTATATTTGCATATCTACTCAGGTACTTAACACTGAGCTCGTCGGGGACATGCACTAAGAAACAACAAGGAGTAGCCTGCTTTGATACCACTGATCTAGATTATTTCGAGAACGAAATGAAGGCAAAGATATAATAATGAAATATACAAGGATATTACAATAAACACTAAAATACAGTAATGTACATTTTTTTATTATTAATGAGAGAATGTACAGAAACTGTAAAATTACAGAGTGAATGACTCGCTAGAAATGTGGCAGCTTATCTATGAGAAGGGATGTGATGGATACACTCATTCACAAGAAGATGATTATGGTTACGATGAGGCTCTAGTGGCCTTTTTAACATAAATAAAATCCAGAACCGTAACCTCGGAGGATGAAACACCAAAAGGTTTGTAGGCCCTAATGGGGGTAATTGGTACGCCAACTTCCCAAGGGCATAAATTTTGTATACAATCTCCGTTTGGGGCGCATGATATCTCATTTTAAAGGTCTATACAAGGATTAAACATTTTATTGTCACGCTATGGATAAAGGCTATAGTGTGACTGTGGCAGGCCCAAAAAATGCTGTTTAAGGCCTCAAAACGACCCCAAAAGTTTAGGACCCAAAAAGTTGTAGAAAAAATGCCAGGGTGGAAACCCTTGTTTTGAGCCAGTGGAATAGGTGGGTGGTCATTGATTTCCACTTGGATTAGCTCTGGAGTTGGACAAGAAGGGGTGATGAATTTTGGATTGTTTTGGGAGCTTAATACTAAATAGGAAAATTGTCAGGCTTGTAGAAGAACCAGGTTTTCAGCCCTGAAGAGTGAACTTTTGTGTGAGTTGCATTGTAACAAAAATTTTCTGGTAGTTTTTCCTAGGAGTGAGTTCTCTTGAGTTCAAAATAGTGATATTCTTGGTTACCCATGTGAGATAGACCCTGATAAATGAATGAGATTCTTGATGGAATGAGAGTAGTGAAGGGGTGCATTCCTTGGGTTGGGTAGGTCAAGAGGAAGAGAGCTTGTGAAACAAGGATAGTTGTAGAAGAATGCCAATGGGTTGTGGGATATCTAAGTTATGAATGGATTGTGAGAGACACCCTATTTTGTGGATTCCTAGCCCCATCTTGGGGGTGACTTGTAGTTGAGACCTAGAATAGTAAGTGTATGGTTGGGTGGAATGTCCGTCCGAAGTAGCTGGTTGCATAACCTTTTTAAAAATATAAGTGTTTATCTGTTTTTCTGACTTATTTTATGAGTTTAACTGCTGTGCATTTTACTCTGTGTATGAGATTGAATTATTAGCTACATTCATGTTTATTTATAATTTTTTATATGCATTTAATTAATGGTATCATAAAATGGTTGATTATGTGTGTATACCGGTAGCTGGTAAGCTACATGATTAGTTAGTAGAAAAATTTCATTTTATGGGAAATTGCTTATAGTAATGTTCTTCAGTTAAGCTGAGGACGTTACCGATTATATTACATGCCTTTAATATACATTAAGAACCATATGTCCTTTTCATTCATATGGGTTAGAGTGACAATAAGGATTTGTAGAGTAAGACTTTTCCAATATTTCTTATTTAGGGGAGCTCCAAAATGGATGTAGTTCATTAGAAGCACCTTCTTGGAGTCATCCTTTGTAGCACATGAACAATCCATTTGGAACTAAGTGCTTAGGTATTTGTTTTGATAACTCCCATTCCTCTCAAGTATTTGGTAGTGCAACATAAATTCTAGTTAACATGATGGAAAATTTTTCCTTCATATACGCCGGTCTAGATAAAGATGTTAAGGGATTTTAAAAGTTGTTGGTAAGAACTAACAAAAGCTATCCAATAAGAAGAGTAGTAAACATGAATGGTATCTAAGGCCTTAATTAACATTATGCATATTTTCAATTTAATAACAAAACACCATGAGTTTGTCTATCAATTATCAATCTTCTTTTCTAGTCACTAAATAGCTATATCCTAAAGGTCCACGGGTAATGCTAGAAATGCGAAAAAAATGACAAGGAACTCAAAATAACTTGCTAGGATATATCTAAGTCCAACCTTCAGTTACAATCCAAGTAGGAAAGTATTTCAAGATTTGTCTATAACATTCTATTTTAGCCTACTATATCTTGAACCCTAATTCATCACATAATAATATGAAGGAGTCACCCATGAAATGTTCATTTACCAATTATCTGGTTCCTTGTTTTTGGAGGGGGATACATTTGATAGTATCTTGATCAACCATATGATAGAAAAGATAACATAAGGATTATGTTTCCATAACATAAAGTGTTGGGGTGAATGGATACCCTTATCAGATGGACATGGACAACCCAACATTTCTGTAGTCTCACCTATTGATGGATAGGCATGTTGAGGATTTTGAGAAAAGCGTCTCAGTAGATATAGGGAAATCTTTCTTAAATGGCCTTAAGAATGACCAAATTAAAGGGCCATTCAATATTGGTTGGCCTCTAAACTTCCTTAGATATTCCAAATGGCATCTTATAAAAAAATATTCTAAACCAGTTTTTACTATACTGATTAGCCTATGCTCAACTATGCTACTATTCTTTTTTTTTTTAGTGATCTAACAAAATAAAACACTCCTTTTAAATTATTTAGCTATTGCGACATAAAACTATAAATACAATAGAGAAGAAACACAATGGAACATAATATTTTATCCTAGTAATTTCAATGTGGGAAAATATATAAAGAAATGAAGCATTGTGCCTTTTGTCTTATATAAAATGGAGATTATAATACATATTAAAAATATTTCTAATATTTTTATGAAGCTACGAGACACTATGGTATGCTATAATAGTCTACAATTTTATTCTCTCACTCTATTCTACTGATATTTCCTCCACATTTACTTCTCATACTATAGAACAACAAAAGGAATGCAAATTAGTGAACCCTTTCTCGTCCCTCTGCTAGGTTTTTGATAGCTATAATAAGGGTTTCAGAACCCTGTTGGAATCTTCACAATTCTTCTAGAAGTCTCCTATGGAATCCGATACATTACTAAATCCACATGGGTGAATCATGGTGATTTGATGTGGCTACTACTTAGACCCTTCACATATAATTGGACTGTTACCTTGTCGAGGCTACGACTTTTGCACATAGACTCCATATGTCAAAATAAAACCATTTTTGGAAAGATATTGACCTGTAGAATGAAATAAGGACCTCTAGGAAATTGTCCTTGAGTTTAGAGACCCTAAAATTCCACTTTTGTGAACCTAAACCAAATAAATTTTAATTCTTTTCTATTAGTGTGGTTTTTAGGATCTGACTTAAACTGACACTTCTAGGTGCTAATTGATAGTGCATGGCAACATGTAAATCCCAACATACCATGAGTATTTGACCCAAACTAACACTTTTGGGTGCTAAGGGATAATGCATGATAAAATGTAAGTCCCAACATACCATGATCCTTATGACAATGGGGGAATCCACAAGGGAGTGGTGTCTCCTACTAACATAATGGTTGATTGGTTATAGGGTGAGTATGCTTGCTTGCTCATCCTTCCTCTCCTCCTCTAAGGAACATGTTGTGTGGGTGTGTGTGTGTGTGTGAAACAATAGTTAGATATGCATATCTTGCAACATCTTTGAATAAATTCTATGACTATAAAATATACTATCCTCTTATGTGTTATCCCACATTGGTTGTGAGGGTTGGTTTGTATAACCAACTTATCTAGGTTCTCCAACTAAATGTTGGTTTATAAGTTTTTTGTAGACACCCCATATTGAAGCTGGGCATAAAAATGTCTCTAACAATGTTGATGTACCTCATGAGAATCTCAAGGAAGAGAACCAACTAGTTTCATAACTAGCAATTCATACAAAACATATTTATGACATTTACAATACATAGCCATTTATTTAAGATAAAATGGCTCAACACCCATAATAATAATCTTACCTTTACAATTTATAAATAACTCATCCAATACCTTCTAAGTGTCAAAAGTGAAGTATTACAATGACTTTATAGGATATAGATGCAAGGAAGAGTTGGCCATGGAATGATCAAGTTCGAGGTGGACTTGGCATATGTATAATACCATAAAATACATTTAAGTGTTTTAGGTCTACCGCATAAGATAATTTAGATTAGTGGATACCTAGGTGAGTCAATCTACTAGAGAAACCCCCAAGAATAAGGGACCATGTGAATAAGGTCTTTTGGGGTTCACCCAATGGCTCTTAGACACCACACTTAGAAAAGCGAAGTTATTCACTTATACTTAAGCATATAAAGCTTATACAATCTACCATCTAAGATAGAATTTTGAAAAATATATTTGTAGACATCAATAGGCTTGCATATATTAAATTAGGCTTTGGTTTTATTCCATTTATAGTCTTTCCACTAGGTTTAAAGAGATTGTAATCCCAATTTAATGTGAAGAGAGTTAGTGATAATTTTCTTGACATGATCAAACACCACTATCCTATAGGGGTTCTCTAACTAAAATTTGGTTTCTAACTCTAGGAAAGGCACCCAATCTTGAGCTTGGGAATAAAAATATCTCTATGATTGTTGATGCCTTTCTTGAGAATCTCAAGTTTGAGAACCAAGCAGTTAGTTCTAGAACCATTCATTCATTCAACAAAATAGTAAACCAATTGCAATCAATGGTTGTTAAAATATAACCCATACCTCATTGCTTGGCCTTTCTAACTAAAATGGGGTTTTATTACCTTACATTCCTTCCATAAACATTGAGAAACATAAGTCCTTTTCATTCACATGGGTTAGAGTGACAATTTATTTTTGTAGATTAAGACTTTTCCAATATTTCTTTTTAAGGAGAGGTTCAATATGGATGTAGTTCATTAGAAGTACCTTCTAGGAGTCGTCATTTATAGTGCATGAATAATCTATTGACATTAAGTGACTAGGATTAGGTATGTGTTTTAATAACTTCCATGCCTCCCAAGTCTTTGGTAGTGCAATATAAATTCTAGTTGACATCATAGAAATATTTTCCTTCATTTATGTTGGCCTATATAAACTTGTTAAGGGATTTTATAATTTTTTGGTAGACATTAGAAAATTATATCCAAGAATAAGAATAGATAAACATGGGTGTCTTCCAAGGCATTTGAGCATATTTGGAATTTGGAAAACACCATGGGTTTTGTCAGCCAATTCTCAATCTTTTTGTCCACTCACTAAATAACCATATCCTAAAGGTATGCACATGATGCTTGAAATGAAAAAATACCGACAAGTTCTAACTCAAAATAAATTGCTAGGCTATATCCAAGTCCAAACTTTATCAAAAAACCAAGTAGGAAAGTATTCCAAGCTCTGTCTATATCATTCTATTTTATCCCACTAGATCTTGACCTTGGCACATTACATAATATCTGAAGGTAGTTCTGACAGGGTCCTACCCTAGCCCCCTTACTTAGGATACTTTATTAATGTATGAGACCACCTTCCTTGAATAAGGCCCACTAAATAATAGTCACTCATTGTAAGAAGGGTCCTGTTTATTAATAAGGCCCAAGTTAGTTAGTAGGCCCTCATTATAAGTGGTCCCATAGGTAGTTAAGATTCTTTATGGATAACTATATATTGAGTAGAAGGTCATATAATGTTTTTTCAAGAATTGTTATTGTATTTGAGAGATTTTCTCTAGGGTGTTTCTTGTAAATGTGTTGAACTTGCACATAATAGATCTAGCTAAACAATAATACACAAATTTGCAAAGAGAATTGGAGAAAGAAGAAGAAGGAGAGAAAGAATGAAAGAATTCTCATTAACCGTTGTGAATAATGAATAATTTACACATGATATACTTTGTATAACTCAATGAGTGTGCAGTGGAGGAGAACAAATGTGCCATAGTGGTGGTCTAGAGTGATCTAGACACACACCAACAATTACGGGAGTGAACTTCCACCTAGTCTAGTCTCTCAGGTAGTTACAATAGTGAACTGCCACCTAGTTGAGTTAACTAGTCAACCAATCTTCAGTTAACTGACTGAACATAGAGTAGTGAGGAGTTAACTCAGGAAATCAATGGTAATGATCTAGTTTGGTGATGATCCCAAGGCAAGTGTGCATTAGCTGCTGATGATCCCAATGTTGCATGGTGACAAAACCATGCAACATCTAAAATCAACTCAACTAGTCAAACTCAAGTGTCAACTGAAAGAGAATATTCTCCAGGTGGAATATTCTCCCCTAAAATATAGGAGACTGGATAATGACTAATTATGAATAATAAACAAGGAAAAAACTTAGGAAAAAGAAATCCTAGGTGTGTGTGAAGTAACTCCAACACCCCCCCTGAACATCACTATGGTGAAAATAAAGAATGGGTCCCGACAACGAGGCCATGTTAGGTACCCAAATACAAAAGATACACTGAAAATAAAGTGAGGAAAGAGGGAAAATCTCATGGGAAAACCCCCCTATCAAGGTACAATGTATGTAAAAAGAAGAACTACAGTTGCTAGGCAACTGTGTCCTTCACTCCAAGACGACTTCACAGAGAATGGAACTTCTACTCAGTGAAGGTCTTGGTGAAGATGTATGCCCTTTGTTCTACTGAAGGAAAAAACTGTAAGTTGATGATCCCCTCATGTACTAAGTCCCAGATGTAGTAGCTTCCTTAAAAACATCTTCTAGGTCACTTGGCCCCACTTTCCTTATTTTAGGGTTAATCCACTTCTAATTTCTCCATTAAATTTATTATTGAAATAATTTATTTTGTATTCATTTTAAATTATAATACACTCAATACTTCACTTTATTATTTACCTTTTAAAATCTCTTAAACCACTTTGACTACTTTGACCTTTTGGGGCTTCTAGATGACATATGAGGGTCCTCCAACTTCGTAAGGCCATAACTCTGAAACCATGGGGAGTTATGTGACGTTCCACATACCACCAGAAATGGAATGACATGTAATATCCATATAGAATAGTATTATCTGAAAATATATCATAACTCATAACATTATCCATCAAACAAACTTGGGTCCATTACCCAAACCTGGGGTCTCCAACTTCTCATGGCCATAACTCTCTAACCGTGAGGATTTATGTGACGTTCCACATACCACCAGAAATAGAATAACAAACACTATCCATCTAGGATAGTTTACCTGACAAATTTATTGTCCTTCATCTCATTATTCCAAGATTAAGCATGGGTTCTCTTACTCCGCAAAGCATCTTCCCGTGAGGGCTTTCACCATAAGGGGACCACTTTGGAGTTCATCCATCTTTACTTCTTATAAACCATGACAAGACAATAATGAGTCATCTTTACATCAAACAATATTGGGTCCATTACCCAAACCTTTGTGCTACGGGGCTTTCTTCAAGGGTTGACATCAATGAAAACCAACCTTAATCAACAATCTCCCTCTTTGGCATTGATGGAAGCACTATGATGCAATACTGAAATCATATCACTCATGCTCCCCCTGGAACCATGCCTCTGTACTCTGTATTTGATAAATTTGCCTCTATCCTCTGCATATGATAAATATTCTCCCCCTGGAACCACATCTCTATCCTCTGCATCTGATAAATCTCTCCCCCTTTGTCATCAATGGCAAAGGTATCTTTCCATCCGGGGCTGCTCCCCTTCACTGAACTATCCTCTTATGGTGCTTCTTCATGTACATCTAAGACATATAAGATAAGCATTTAAAAAGCATTCATTTTGGAGTAGAAATAACTCCAAGTCTTTGGTGAAGATATTCAAAGGCTTCCCATGGAAGTGGTTTTGTAAAGATGTCTGCCACTTGTTCTTTTGTGCCCACATACTCAACTTTGATGTTCTTTTCTGCAATCTGTTCCCGTAGAAAGTGATACTTGATTGGAATGTGCTTCGTCTTGGAGTGCATCACCGAGTTTTTTGAGATACTAATGGCACTTG
>JASDQU010689792.1:6028-16815 GCA_032191745.1 Picea mariana
CTTGATCCCAACATATTTACAGAAGTTCACGAACTCTTTTGAGGTGTATTCTCCTCCATTATTTGACCTGAGTATCTTGATCATTCTTTCAAAAGGATTCTCTATCAAGGCTTTGAATTCCTTGAATTTGTTGAACACTTCATCTTTAGATTTCAAGAGATACAATCAGGTCTTATGAGAATAATCATCAATAAATGATACATAATATACATACCCACTAATGGAGGACGATGGCATTGGGCCACACACATCTGAATGAACGAGTTCTAGGACTCCTTTTTCTTTGTTGTCTCTCTTCGAAAAAGGGTTCTTGATGTTCTTCCCTTGTGCACATCCATTGAATATGCCTTCGTGGTCAACCTTGAGTTCTGGTAAACATGTGATCGCTTTGCATATGTATGGTAGCACCTTGTAGTTAATGTGAGATAATCTTCTATGCCAAATTTCACATGGATTCTCAATGGTGTGGGTCATGGCAGCTTCTGAGTGACACTTTAGCTTATACAAGCCACCTTCTTATTTTCCAATGATGATTTCTTATTTTAAGGTTTCTCCTTTAGCCCACATAAGAACTTCTCCATCTATAAAGGCAACTATGAAGCCTTTCTTCTCTAAAGATGACATGGAGAGTAGGTTCTTTGTCAAACCTGGTACATATTGTACGTCCTTCATCTTCATCACATTTCCTAAATTAAGCTTGTAGTTTGATTCTCCCACTCCCTTGATGGGATATTGATAATCATCTCCAAGTGTCACTTTCTGAGAAAACTTATTTTTTGAAATGTAGGAGAGAATATCTCTTTGTTCTGTCATGTGCTTGGAGGAACCACTATCAATGAGCCAAGTGTCCTCTCCAGGTGTTATCGATCTTGAGAGGGCCTATATTAAGACATGTTCTTTAATTTGTTCTCTTAACATCTTTGCAGGTGGCTCTTCATCTTCAACTACATGTGCATGGTGCCTCTTTTGTTTCCTCTTGTATTCTTCTTGTCTAGACGGAAACAATTTCTCAATGTGTCCCATCTTCTCACAATGGTAGCATTGTATAGATGAGTAATCTCTTTCCTTTCATTGTCCTTTCTTCTGAAACCTCCTTGGATGAGATTCTTTATGATTGAATTTGCAATGGTTCTTTTGGACCTGATTGTGTCCTTTTGGTGCTTTGCTTTTTCTGTAGCACCGGCGAGCTCTGACACTTCTTCTTTGACGAATCTTGCTAGGTCATTCTCTTCAAGAATGAGACCAATCCTATACTTCCAGGCACATAAGTTTTCCACACTATCTAGCTTGTCAACAAGATTAACGCTTGCAGACATATTTTACTTGAAGCTAGGAAAATGTTCAAAATCAAATTTTGAACTTACCAGGAGGTGCGCTTGGCTGAGGCAAGTAGCCTGGTGTGCTTGGATCTGAGAAAATCCAACTTTTACCCCTCCAAACTTGATCTGCAGATTTCTGGACTGGTGCTTCTGGTTTTTTTGTACTTTGGTACTTTTTGTACTTATGGTTCTCTAGTTTTCTGGTACTTTTGGTACTTTGTGAAACTAGGGTTTCACTTTCCAGGAGATCTAGACATTGAAAAGGTGCGCTGAAGATGCCAAAATGATCCTCGGGGAAGGGCGTACTTTTCTAGATGGTTTTAGGGATGAAATACCTCACCAACAAAAGCCCTAATTTGCATGTATGACAACAATGACGTTTTTCACTTTTCTCTTGTGAAAGATGCTCTCTTCAGCTTGGATATGATACCATGTTAATGTTTAAGCCATTATTATAGTTCTTTGTATTTCAATATATAACAACAACATAAGACAATATCACTAAGAAATACACAATCACAAGAGACACAACATTTATCCTGGGAAACCCTCTAGGGGAAGAAACCCCAGCAAAACTTCCTTAATATAGATAGCCAATACAATGCCAAGAGATAACTCAAACAAGTACATAATGTCCTCTCCCAAAGATTCACCTCTCTCTCTCTCTCTTCTCCAACTGTAGCTCCAAAACTTGTCTCTCAATGAACAAGTGAGTGTGTGTCTAAGTGAGGTGCTAGCCTCCTTATTTATACAAGACTGGCACATGTGGAGTGTCCTTTCACTAGTAGGGCCGACTTCTTCTCCTAGGTGGTTATAACCACCTTTATTATATTATGGGGCCTCTTTGATATATTCTGGGGCCGACTTCTTCTTTTGCCTATTACAATTATATTATGACCAATCTGCAAAAGGGGATTTTGTCCTTTTATAATAGCCGACATGATCAATCCACAATGGGGATTGATCCAATGAATAATATATCAAATAATAATAAGAATACACTTTGTTGTTACATTATTTCAACATCTTTAGTGTTTCTTTTTTATGAATGGYTTCCCGAAGTTTCCAAAAAGTAACACAAGACACCATACGAAATGTTTATAGGAGAAAAGCTAAAGGTCATCCACCCAAGGATATTTGGCTATCTAGTATATGTGCATGTTCCCAAGGATAAGAGATCGAAGTTGGATCCTTCAGGAAAAAAGGGTRTATTTTTGGGATATAGTAAGCCCAYGAAGGAATATAGATTCTACATCCCTGGTCAYAGAAATATTGAGACCARTAGAGATGTTACCTTCAATGAGGATTCATCCTTTAGTAGATCAAGGCATAATCATACATATGAGGYCCATGATGAGGACCCTGAGGCTCCTAGAGTTGTAGATACAAATACAGGTAATGACGTTGTACCAGAAGAGTAWGTTCCAGGATATCATGATATGGAAAAACCACAGAGACCTACAAATCCACCCCGAGAGATGCTTAGAAATAAGAGAATATCATCTTGGGATTGGGAGATTATTCAGGATTCAAAGAAGTATGGTGCTCCAGAAGAAACTTTTAGAGAAAGTAAGAAACCATGACCATATTCTAGATACATGGCATTGCTAATTGATATCATTGATGCAGAAGTTACCTGTTATGAAGAGGCTGCAGAGAAGAAAGTATGGAAGGATTTCATGATTGAGGAGTACCAGTCGATTATAAAGAATGATGTTTGGGATGTGGTTCCAAGACCAAAAGAGAAGACATTGGTGAGTTCAAAATGGATCTACAAGACAAAGCATTTCATTGTTGGCAGTATTGAGAAACATAATGCAAGGTTTGTGGCCCATGGTTTCTCCAAGAAAGAAGGAATAGATGATGAGACTTTTTCTCTTGTGGAAAGATACACTACGATTAGAGCTATATGTGTGATAGTTGTAGTAATGAAATGGAAGGTACACTAAATGGATGTGAAGGTAGCTTTTCTGAATGGCATAGTAGAAGAGGGAGTGTACATGGAGAAACCATAAGGTTTCGAGACACATGATAGGAAGACACATGTGTGTAGATTGAAAAAATCCTTGTATGGATTGAACAAAGCACCCAAGGCATGGTATGGTAAAATTGATAGTTTTCTAATGAGATTGGGATTTACCAAGAGTAAAGTAGATTCAAACCTTTACTACAAAGTTGTGGATGGTGGACTAGTGATATTACTATTGTATGTGGATGACTTGTTCCTAACAAGAGATGAGAAGCTCAACACTGAGAGTAAGATGAAGCTTTCTACAAAATTCGAGATGAAAGACCTGGGTATGATGCATTTTTTCTTAGGTCTAGAGGTATGGAAGAAACCAGATGATATTTTCTTTAAGCAAGGAAAATATACTGTAGAAATCCTAAAGAGATTCAGAATGATGGATTGTAAATTCATGCCTACACCGACGGTGACAAACCTAAATCTATTGAGTGATACATCTTCATAGATAGTCGATGCCACCATGTATAGACAGATGATTGGTTCATTGATGTATTTGATGAAGAGAAGGCTAGATATATGTTTTGCGATGTGGGCTGAAATCATGAACATGGGTGTCTATTTTGCTTGTTTTATGAGAAACAAAACTATATTTTCACAAGTTCTTCAATTTCCGGCATACAATTTTTTTTTATTTAGAATTTCACTTTACAGTGAAAACAAAACTTGTGTAGAATTTTGTTAGCTTTCCAATGACTATTTTTCAATTTTTTATTATTGAGATTTGATATGTCAATTTGAAAATTGTTTAACAGTATGTTCCTTAAACATGAAAGGAATGATAATGAGTTTCNAAATGGATCTACAAGACAAAGCATTTCATTGTTGGCAGTATTGAGAAATATAATGCAAGGTTTGTGGCCCATGGTTTCTCCAAGAAAGAAGGAATAGATGATGAGACTTTTTCTCTTGTGGAAAGATACACTACGATTAGGGCTATATGTGTGATAGTTGTAGTAATGAAATGGAAGGTACACTAGATGGATGTGAAGGTAGCTTTTCTGAATGGCATAGTAGAAGAGGAAGTGTACATGGAGAAACCATAAGGTTTCGAGACACATGATAGGAAGACACATGTGTGTAGATTGAAAAAATCCTTGTATGGATTGAACAAAGCACCCAAGGCATGGTATGGTAAAATTGATAGTTTTCTAATGAGATTGGGATTTATCAAGAGTAAAGTAGATTCAAACCTTTACTACAAAGTTGTGGATGGTGGACCAGTGATATTACTATTGTATGTGGATGACTTGTTCCTAACAGGAGATGAGAAGCTCAACACTGAGAGTAAGATGAAGCATTCTACAAAATTCGAGATGAAAGACCTGGGTATGATGCATTTTTTCTTAGGTCTAGAGGTATGGAAGAAACCAGATGATATTTTCTTTAACCAAGGAAAATATACTGTAGAAATCCTAAAGAGATTCAGAATGATGGATTGTAAATCCATGCCTACACCGATGGTGACAAACCTAAATCTATTGAGTGATACATCTTCATAGATAGTCGATGCCACCATGTATAGACAGATGATTGGTTCGTTGATGTATTTGATGAAGAGAAGGCTAGATATATGTTTTGCGATGTGGGCTGAAATCATGAACATGGGTGTCTATTTTTCTTGTTTTATGAGAAACAAAACTATATTTTCACAAGTTCTTCAATTTCCGGCATACAATTTTTTTTTATTTTATTTAGAATTTCACTTTACAGTGAAAACAAAACTTGTGTAGAATTTTGTTAGCTTTCCAATGACTATTTTTCAATTTTTTATTATTGAGATTTGATATGTCAATTTGAAAATTGTTTAACAGTATGTTCCTTAAACATGAAAGGAATGATAATGAGTTATTCCCCCCCTCGCCCCCCAACAATGCATCTCTTATTAAAATTTTGTTTTTAACAAATGAAATATACTGCAACAATGTACAAAGACTCTATTTTATTATGACTATAATTTTGAATCTAACAGATGAATATTATAATTTCTAGAATTTTTTGAAGTTGACCAAGATGAAAGTGTTCGTGATTTTAAACACATGTTTTCCCCCGCCTTGTATCTATCTTAATTTTTACATAAAAGTAAAATCTAAACATACCCTTTTGAAAAGAACCGTTTAAGGATTATGAATATAATTTTTTCTAAAATTTTCACTATGTACTTTTAGAGATACAGATAGTTCATTTCACTAAATCTTAATGTCCGCTGAAAATAATATGCAGTTATTTCTTTAAAAAATTAAACCAAATTAGATAAAAATAATGAAAATGAAAACAAATTATACGAATAAAGAGTAGATTAATTTTGCAAATGTTGGTGTCATTTTCGAAACCAAATTCTAAGTATTTGCAGGAGTCTGCAACCTCCAAAGTTAAACTAAGCTAGAGGGAATTATCTGGTTGTTGCAAACAGTCCCATTCGTTAGTTTTCAGCTGAAAGAATCTTTCGACCGAAAAACAACTCTTTCGGCCGAAAAATGTAATTCTAACGGAATCTGTTAAAATTAAACAGTTTCCTAGTTTTTCGGCCGAAAAGACCTTTTTTCGGCCGAAAGATTGGTGAGAGAACTCCATTGGCTGGAAACAATGAAAAGACATGTCGTATCATTTTATTTGGCCCCAAATCATATAAATATGCTTTCGGCTGAACACATTTAACAAAATTCATCATTTGTTTCATGGTTTTCTAGAGCACCTAAACAAAGTTTTGAATCATCTTTTTCATTTTTTTTTAACAAGGTAATTAATGTTTGTTCAATTTTTTATTGGAATAACAATTTATATATTGAAAGCTAAATACTGAGCATTTTTTCAAGGTGAAGCCTTTGTTGAACATTAAATTATTGATATTATTTTTTAACAATTTTTGTGACAATGAAGTTTTTTTTAGACTATTCTGAAATGTTGATTTTGTTAAAAATTTTTACAGATAACTATACTCATGGGAAACAGAAGTTTGAGTAAGATAAAATTTGATCGTACTCGAGATGAAACTCACCATAATGATCAAAGGAAAGATCATTATTGGAGAAGCAAATGAGAACATGCAAATATTGAAGAAAGAAACGATGATCATGTAAATAAAAAATTTCAACAAGAAGAAGTCCAACCAAGTATGCATGCACATATTTTCTATATTAAAACTATAGAATTCAAATTAAATTTTTTTTTTAATATAATTGATTTTAATTAAGATTTGATGTTTTTCAAAAAACATAAATAGATTTTTCTCATAACGTTGATGAAGACGTTGAAACTGAAATTGAAGCAGAAGATGAATTACCTATAAGTATATACATAAATTTAGATAATACAATATGAACACTTGTATATAGTTTAGTGAATTTATGTTCGGGTTTTGTTTTTTAATATAAAATTTAAATTGAAATATGCAGGAGAATCTATAACATTGATGATGAAATATTAGAAAATGTTGACACTAATAAATCTGGAASAAAGAATCTAAGCATTATATAAGATATCAAACTAAGAATATGTATAATACTTTTTTCAAAGATGAATTAGTAACAGTACAAGATCAACTTTTACTCTRTCTAATAAAGTCAAGAAAGTTAAAAGAAGMTACATCATTATTGGGTATTCAAAAGTCAACAAAATATACAAAGGTGAAACAGAATGTCTTTGACAATATAACTAGTGTACTAAAAKCTTTTGGAAAATCTCGAAAAAAAAATGTTAGTGTTGCATGTAGAGTGATACAAACAACAGTTGTTTCATCTAGAAATATAAAAGATCATTTGACACAACACATGGAAAAAATGATGGGAATGTCAAGAAAWACATTGTACAAACATAGAAAATTTCGATTGCAAATAGATGCAAATGATGAACTCGTTTGTTGGACAGTGATTTCTAGACAATCCTACAAAGATAGAMTTGTAGAAAATGTTAAATAATTGGCCTRTAATTGTTGGTTGACATAATCTCGTGTTTCACCACATACAAGGGATGTGTTGTGATGAAGAATAGCATCAAAAAAATATGAAGAACATCCAAAACATATATTGCCAATGACAAATAAAATTGTTCAATAAGTTCAAAGAAGAGCACAAAGAAGTTAAAATTTTCATCAATACATTTGTGAAACAAAAACCATGGTTTGTTAAACCCATCATTGTTCGTGACACTTGTTGTTGTCGTTATCATGTAGAATTTGAGTTATATTATGACACTTTTCTTGATTTTGGTAAAACTTTATGGCCAAGTTCACCTCCTCCTTCCATATTCCATGCTTTTATATCTGGAATTCTATGTGAAAGAGAAGGTGATGAATTATTTTACCCAAAAAAATGTGTTGGTGGAAATAAATGTGATGCAGGAGCATCATTGGCAAGCGTGCAGAGGCAGGACCACTCAACATGTGTGAGTGCATCCAGAAATTCAACATTGACAGTTGCAGTCGACTTCAAAATCCGCCTTTACTCAGCGCTGGAATTCACCTTTTGGAGGCACGCTTGAACCAGTGCTGAATTTTACCCTTTGAGGCACGTTTTGAAAATTGTAAATAGAGCAGGAGTTTCCACTTCGGCTCTAGAATGCGACGATATAAGATAACGTAGGATGAGTTTTCAAGTAGGAAAGTAGCCAGGGGAAACCCTAAAAACATTTTTTTGTTGTTATGTAGAAGTTTGTACACAGAGTAAGGGAAAGAGAGTTGGAATACAGAGAAAAATTTAGTTGTAAGGGAACTGCGTTGGAGCAGAAAATCTTAATTTTTGAGCTACTGTAATTTGTATGCATATGTAGCCAGTGGGCACTTGTGAATAGAACAGAATGGAAAATTGACCCAAATGTGTGATGCTTGGACTGTGTACATTTTCCCTATTATTTTCTGTTTTATAAATGAATGAATGGAACTGTAAGGTTTTAGCAGTTTCAATTATTTCTCTTCATAGGAAGCTCTATAAGGTGTGCATCGAGCTAGAGAGGGGTACCTCGAACCTGAGTTATCAAAGTCCCTCAGACGCAAGGAGTGCATGGGAGATCGAAGTCTGAACTAGATAAATCTCAAGGGGGATAACACTTCGGAAGGTGTTGTCGAGACCATGAACTCATTCCCTGGAAGGAGCGAAGATTGAGTCGTCGCAGACTTAGAAAATATTCTAAGTTAGAGTTGAGTAAAATCTCAGGAGGAAGAGCGCCCTTGAGCATTGGATCATTGTGGGGATTCTCGCGGATTGTTCGATTGGAAGGAGGAGCGAAGACTTTAACGTTGTGTAGATCCCGGTGAGGGGAGATCAAAGATATGAATAGACGGTGGAGAATACTTGAGGAGGAACACCAAAACCCCGCAAAGCATTGGATAAGGTAGAGATGAAAGGAGGTTAGTGGCGAGGGCTACTTGACGTCCAAAATCTCAGGAGGAACAATGACCATCAATCTCAGATAGATCTGGATAGTTGGTTCAGTTCACGAACTCGGGTATCACCAACCATAGGGATAGAGGTCTTGTCTTCCAAAACCCCGAGTCACGAGATCACAAAATAGCGGAGTCGACCCATTTCACGGACTTGGATATCGGGAATCGGAAAGCGGAGTCCCTTTTGTTTCAAACATTTGAGTCGCGAGGATGTGATTTGATTTGAACCATCGATCACAGTCAGATCTGGACCATTGGTCCACATCGTGAGCTCGGATATCGCGAACCGGGAAGCAGATTTCCTTGTTTTTCAAACCTCCGAGTCGCGAGATGGTGATTTGATCTAAACCATTGAGAACAGGTGGATCTGGACCATTGGTCCACATTGCAACTTTGGGTATCACGAGATGGAAGGACGAGGGTCTTATTTTTCAAACCTCTGAATCATGCGATCGTGATTTGATATGGACCGTCAACTATAGGTAGATCTAGATCATTGATCCACATTGTGGTCTCGAGTCTTGCAAGTTGGAAGGATACAGGGCTTGACTTCCAGAACCCTGAATCATGAAACAGCGAGGTTGGGCCAATTCACGAACTCAGGTATCACGAGTTGGGAGGGCGGGGTTCTTGCGTTGCAAACTCTGAGTTGTGAGATCACGAAATAGTGAAAGGTAGGAAGGATAAGGGCATGGTCACAACCCTTTCCCATGCACTGTGGGAGCTCACGCTTGGTGCTTGGAAAAAACCAACTAAACATTTGTGGACTGAACCCCTATGTTCATTTCAAAGGGTTCTAGTTTGGATCCAGAAGAGCCATTTCGGCTCCTGAACTAGAAGATCCCGACTGGGAGGTCGCGCAGCCCTAAGGAGGGATAGGGGGTCTACATCAGGTGGTATCAGAGCATAAGTTTTATGTCAGTAGACTTCAGGAAAAGGAGGAAAAGAAGGAGAGAGAGAACTTGAAGTTGTACTCTGTGTGTGACAAGTAGTCAACATAATGCCACCAAGAAGACGAGAGTCACCTTTATCCAATCGTGTCGTAGAGAGGGAGATGCGAGAGCTTTGCGCCCGATTGGAAACAATGGAAGCAACATAGAGAAGAGCACCTGATGTTGGGGATGTCAGTGATGCAGAAAGTGAAGAGGTTGAGGTTGAAGAAGTTGCAGGAGAGGATGTCGCAGAAGAACGATTGTTGAGAGCAGTTTCTAGATTGGGAGGTAGAGCTAAGATAGAGGTCCCCATGTATGATGGAAATCTATATGTTGAAGAACTGTTGGACTGGATAAGTTCCATGGACAAACACTTCGACTATGAAGATGTCAATGAGGAGAATAAGGTGAAGCAGGCAGTCACCCGGCTAAAACGGCATGCAGCACTGTGGTGGGATGAACTGTAGGCTGAGAGGAGAAGTAAAGGAAAACAGAAGATAAAGAGTTGGGACAGGATGGTAGCCAAATTGAAGACTAATTTCATACCCAAAGACTACCAGATCAATCTGTTCAGGAAGCTACATATCCTGAGACAGAAAGGGATGATAGTCAAGGAGTACACCGAGGAGTTCTACCGGATGAACATCAAAATTGGACAACGGGAGAGAGATGAAGAGAAAGTCACCAGATATATAAATGGCTTGAGATATGAGATCCGGGATTAGCTCAATATGATGTCAGTCATAATTGTGGAGGATGCTTATCATTTTGCGCTAAAGGTAGAGGAGAAGTTGGCCAGAAAATAGAACCAACGAGGAAGAGGTAAAAGCTCGGTCCCAAGAAAAAGCAAGGGATTTAACTGTGACAGAGCACATCAGTCTAAGGACGAGGCTAAGAAACCACACAATCACTCAGAATGAGGAGGAAGTTCACGAGGGAGACAGAGTGGTGGAGGAAACTCTTCTAGAGGAAGAGGAAGAGGAGGAGTAAGGTGCTATAACTGTGGAAAGATAGGGAACATGTCTTGGGAATGTCCCGAGAAGAAGAAGGAAGGAGGAGAAGATCACATTTTGGAAGCACAATGAAGATATGTTGAAGCAGAAGGAGAAGAGGATGGAGCATCCCTGATGTTG
>JASDQU010689793.1:0-15925 GCA_032191745.1 Picea mariana
TTCAACTCGGCTACCAGTGACTGCTTGGCTCGACACTCACTTGTGTTGTGAGTTGAGCTCTTATGGAACTCACACCACTTCCTCGTGTCCTTTTTTGGCTTCATGGTGTTGTTCTTTGCTTGCGGCTTTGGCGGGTTGTCCTGGGCCACCCCACCTTGGCTTGGTCCTTTGTTCTGCTGTTTGGGGGTATCTTTCCCTTGCTTCTGATTCGCAAACCCAAAGTCTCACTTCTTCTGTTTGAACTTCTACTCAATGTTGACAGCATACCGGTATGCCACACCAAGCGAGGAGATGTCGAGGAACTCCATTTCCTCCAGAATGTATCTTTGTAGACAACTGCGATACTTTAACACCAAATGTTTCTTTGAATCTTTGATACCCAACTTTGTGCGTAGGGTATGAAACAGATTCTTCATCTCATGCACATCTTGGTCCCTTTGCTGCCACATCGTAGTCCATTGTATGTATTTGTCTTCATAGCTCCCCACGGGATAATATTTTTCCTTGATGGCGTCTCAGAAAGAATTCCAAATGGGTGCGGCCAAGAACAAAGAGGGTTCCCCCTCGCCCTGTTGCTCCCAGTAGGTTTCCCACCAGTCCTTGACATGGGGGGCAGCTTTGAGGAGTGCAAAAATAATCCTTTCTTGGTCGGAAAAGTCATGAACCGAGAAATATCCTTCTAACAGATTCAACCATCTATCTACGACATCTGCATCTATTTGGCCCTCAAATATGGGAATGTCAAAGTTTACTTGTACCTTAAAAGGAGTGGCATCTCCAGAGTGGCTGTTGGATGTCGATGCGTTGCCAGTGGGAATTCGTTGAAGAATATGGGAAAAGTTGTCCATCATCGCGTTCCTTTGTTTCTCAAGGGCCTCCTCGAGCAACATTTTGATAGGATCTCCTACTCCCTCATCTTTCTTTTCTTCCCCCATGGGCAGTCGTCGGGGTTTGCGAGGGTGATCTTGCAAAGGTTCAACCAGATCGAGCCCCAACTCCTTATACCTCGACCTCGTTGGGGACATGCAAAGAAGGATCGAGAACAAGCAAACCGCTCTGATACCACTGATCCAGATTTATGTAGGAACACAATGAAATACAGAAATACACATAAACACAGAGATGCAACAAAAATAAGACTTCATTTCATTAATAACAAATGACTGAAATATGCTTACAGACAGAATGGAAATAAATTAGCTAGGGCGCTGGTAGATTATCTATGAGAAGAGATGTGGGGGCTACTAGCCTCTTAACTGTCTTCCAATGAGACTTGAAGGCCTGTTATTATTGATAAACAACGGAAAACTCTAAACATCCAAAGACCTAATGGGATGTAACTTTGGCATACGATCTCTGTTTGACGCGTTCCATACCTCATTAGAAAGATCTATCCGAGGACTACAACTTTTGGGTGAGAAACATCAATCTATAAACCATGGTACTCCCCGTTTTCCCAAAAAATGTCGTTTAGGGCCTCAAAACGGCTCCGGAAGTTCAGGACCTGAAAACTGCTAAAAATAGTAAACTGTGCAGAAACTGAAAAATTGAAAGAAGCAATGGTGGGGGTCCAAGTGGAATAGGTGGGTGGCCACCAATATCCACATGGATCACTGAAATAGTGGAAGACATGGGTGGAAACATGTCAATGATTTATGTAGCCTTAGACATCAAGCAAGCAAAGTATCAGTCCCCCAAGATTGAAGTGGAAGGTAAGATTGATAACCATCCCATAGAAATTTTAATTGATTCTAGAACTAGTCATGGTTACATAAACTCTAACATTGTTGAAGTATTTCACTTTCAAAGAAGTAAGCCTAAGAAATTTTGGTTAGTTCGATTAGCCACAAGGGCTAAGAGGAAAAGCAATGAGTTGGTTAAGGATTGTCCAATAGACATGAATGGACTCAACACAAAGATGGATGTGCACATCATACCTTTGGGTACTTATGATTTTTTAATTTGCATGGATTGGTTGGAGAGAAACCATGTTGTCCTAGATTGTTTCAACAAGATAATCACTTGTTCTGATGAGGGAGGGAAACAAGGAAAATTTCAAGGCTTTCCAAGAATTGTATCTGTTAGAGAAATTTCAGCCATGTAGCTGAAAAAAAGTTTCAGGAAGGGGTGCCATATTTTTGCAGCCCGTATCGAAGAGCCAATCAGAGAGATTGTCAAGCATTGAAGACCATCTATTCTTGAGGGATTTTGAAGATGTTTTTTAGGAAATCCTAGGACTACCACCAAAAATAGACATTGATATCTCTATTGATTTGGTGCTCGAAGCTACCCCAGTATCCAAGACACCTTACAGAATGTGCACACCAGAATTGAAAGAGTTGCATATGTAGCTTGAAGAATTGTTAAAGAAGGGGTATATACGCCCGAGTGTGTCACCTTGGGGTGGCCTAGTGTTGTTTGTAAAGAAGAAAGATGTAATCTTAAGGCTATGTATTGATATTAGACAACTGAATAAGGTCACCATAAATAGCAAGTATCCCTTGCCAAGGATTGATGATTTGTTTGATTAGTTGAAAGGTGCAAGGATATTTTGCGAGATTGAATTGAGATCAAGTTATGACCAAGTGAGGATAAAGGAAGAAGATATCAATAAGGAATCATTCGAGATAAGACACATGCATTATGAATTTGCGGTAGTGCCTTTTGGGCTATCAAATGCCCCGACTGTTTTCATGTGCCCGATGAATGAAGTGTTAAGGGAATACCTGGACACGTTTGTAATTGTGTTCTTGGATGACATACTCATTCACTCAAAGATAGAAGAGGAACATGAGCAACATTTAAGAATGGTGCAACAAGTTCTAAGAGAGCATAAGGTGCATGGCAACCTAAGTAAGTGCATCTTCTATCAAAAGAAGATTCATTACTTGGGGTATATTATTTCAATAAATGTGATAGTAGCCGATCCTGAGAAGATAGAGGCCATTAGAGGATGGTCGATGCCAAGAAATGTGACAGAGGTCATATCATTCATGGGTCTTGCAGGTTATTACCGAAGATTCATTAAAGGATTTTCAAACATTGCAAGCCCCATCACTTCTTTGCAGAAGAAAGGAGTGAAATTTGCATGGACTCTTGAATGTGAAGACAATTTTCAATAGCTAAAAGACATATTGACCGATGCACCAATATTGAAGATTGCAAACCTTGAAAAAGATTTTGTTGTGTGCATTGATTCATGCAAGGAAGGCCTCGGTGGAATCCTCACACAAAAGGATCGTGTTCTATGCTATGAGTCTGGGAAGTTAAAAGAGAATGAGAGAGATTATGTTTTCCATGACCTAGAATTTTACAACCATTGTTCATGCGCTAATGATGTGTAGACATTACTTCACAGGGAGAAGATTGGAGATAAGGACATACCATTATGGTTTAAAACATTTGTTTGAACAACCAATGATCTTGATTGGATCATTGTAATTTTTTTCATCTATCTCGATCCTTTTAGAGTGGGAAAAATTATAGGCATCGACTTGCAGGGCTATTTTAGTGGAAGGTTCAAATTTGGAAAATTAGGGTTTGAAACCTTATGGGTCAATTTTGAGGCATCAAACGACATTTTTGGGGGTTAAAAATTTCCCAACATGGATTGGACTTCGTGATGTTATTCTACACATTGAAACCTTTCCAATGGTGCAAAATATCACGTCAATCAGAGCTCGTATGCAAAAGTTATGCCTCTAGCAAGTTGACATATCGTGTTGACCACCATGGTACAGGAGGATGTCACATTAGCCCCCGTTACTCATGCATGTGGGGCTAGCCATGTATGTAATTTTAAGAAGATTCTAGAAGGTCCAAAACCCTCTCACAATTGAGGGTTGAGGAAGTTAAAAAAAAAAAACTACCCCTGGATGGCTATCAAGCTATGTTAAATACCAAGCCACTAGGAGGAGAAGGGGTTCTATTCTATGTTATTTCATTTTGTTCATGTTATCACACAATATGTAGTTTGAGAAAATCCCAACCCAATCCATGAATGAGTGACAACTACGAGAGTACCTACCCACTATCACCTTAGATAGACACTCCCCTCGCTTTAGTGTGATGAAATCACCACAAGGGAGAAATCTTGGTGACCCTAGGGGGATTGAAATGGAAAGTGAGATGATGATGAGTGGATCCCCTATAGGTCAAGTTTGGAGGTGAATAAAGGCTTTAGGAAGG
This sequence comes from Picea mariana, assembly GCA_032191745.1. Lineage (NCBI taxonomy): Eukaryota > Viridiplantae > Streptophyta > Pinopsida > Pinales > Pinaceae > Picea > Picea mariana. Next base: position 4,189 of record JASDQU010689793.1, read on the forward strand.
GTCTTGTGAAAGGGTAAATGGTTGCCCAGGGTTGTGTACTTGCAAATCAATGTTAGCCCTGACTGGAACAAGACAAATATCTTTTTAGCCAAGTAGGGTGAAAATTTCAGCCAATAGGTATGTAATCCTCAAGGGACTTATCTAAAAATGAAATGTGAGGTGACCTTTATTTATATGAGGTCACCTAAAATAGTTTGTCCACATTCATAATTTGAAAAGGCCTACCTCACAAATTTGCCTTCCTAATCAATACTTTTTACCAAATTAAAAAATTACAATGAAGAAAGCCCTAAAATGATGACGTCACTCCCTTAGGAGGTGACGTAGGGGCTTAAAGAGAAAAATTTCGAGCTTGTTGAGGAAGTCCTTGGGCCTCCCAAGGACAAATGCCAATGTGTTAGGGCCTTCCTTTAATAAACATGTCATATCATCATCAAACGCCTTACACCACCAAACCCTAGCCTTCCAAGTAATGACATCATGCCCCAAAAGTGAAGTGTATGGCCTCCAAAGAAAAACATTGGGCCTAGGAAGGCTAGAAAGTCACCTCAAATGGATAATCAAATGCCTTCAAAGGCAACATCCCTCATCCAAGTTGTCCCAATGAGTGGGGTATGGAATTCAATCTATGGGCTTCATGCCCCCATGAAGGCCCAAACAAGGCTTGTTCCTCCACAAGTATCCAACAAGCAAGGTCCTGCAAAGACAAGTAAATTCGCCCTCCAAGGGTCTCAGGTCATATGTATCATGCCAAGTAAATCACATTTCATACAAGAACCATCTAAACATGTGCATAAAATATACCCTTTCAAATCAAATAAGTGTTCAAAGACCCTATGCAATTTGTGAAATTTAGATATGGAAGGGGTGTCATAATGCCCTATTGGGTGAACCAATTCCTCAAGCAGGGGTGTCATAATCCTTTCTAGGTTATGTAGTGAATGTGAGGTGGATGGGGTTAGACTTCTAGTTACGGGGTTTCATGACATACAAGGGCTCATATTATCTCATTTATGGGTGCTTTGTTAAGGGCTAGCCACATCCTTTTTCTCCTTTTTGTTTTTAAAGCATATTTTTCCAAGCCCTTCATTAGACATTCATCTTGCATGTGTTTCCAAGTTGAAGATAGTAAGGGGCACTAAAAGGAAATGCATGGCCCACATACACTCTACCTTGGTTTGCATGCTTTTCCAAGTTGAAGACAATAAGGAGCACTAAAAAGAAATGCATATCCCACATACGCTCTACCTTGAAAAGCATTATTGATCAATTATTTATTTAAATGATGGGTCCCTCATTTTTTGAGAGGTGTTTCATTGTTCTTGGGATCCCAGAGTGATATTTTATTGCATGATGTTTTTGTCAACATGCCCTTCTTGGGTCAATAAGCCTAGAAACCTAAAAGATGGGGAAACAGAGGGGAAGAAGCAATGGAAGGTGGCAAGTATGAGCGAGAATGGTGCGATGACCCTTCAAGGAGATCCCCAGTAGAAACCCTTTCCTTAAGGGTGGCCACTTACTAGGAAACCATGACACTCACCAAGGTGAAATAGGGAAAAAAACATAATTTCCAAGAAAACACTCCATAATCAAGAGAAACTTTAATGCAACATATTCAAATACTTCAATAATTAAAGTGACACTTACCGTGACGCTTACCATGACACTTGACTTGTTACCTCATGGAGCAAGATCCATTGTCTTCCAGAAGCAAGTTGGTGTGGTGAATGCCATCATGATGAACAAAGAAGTATGGTGGTGAGTCAGGGATCTGTATATGGGAGTGGACACTGTCAGTCAATCCATCTCTCGATACTCCATGTCTACAACCTGAGGACCTCAAGACATCGTCTCCTTAGTTACCCCTGGAAATGGGGGATAACAATTCCATAGTAGAGCATAACAACTAGGAGTGAGAAATTAGAGAGCATAAAAACGGGGTTAATGTTATGTAGCAGCCTAACATGCCACAGGTCTCAAGTAACTCCATAGATTGTGTCTTCTCCTTTGTACTTGCATTATTTCCATACCAAAGAAAAGAGAATAGATCAGCCTCACCTTCTAGTTGGGTTTTCTCCCGAAAGGGTTTCCTAGAGCAAATATTTTTGTCATTTTGGGGATGGTGTGTGATTGTATTTTACTGTTCTATATTTTCCGCATTTTTATCTATTTCATGCATAAGCATAAAATCAATAACTAAATATTATGGAAATAGAAAGGAATTTAACCTTCATAGGTAGATTTCAATTTTGTTTATTAGATCTGTTGTGACAAATTGTTCCAATGGAATATCCATGATAGTTTACAAATCAACCAACATTAAATGCTCGACAAACTAGATGGCTTGAATTATTGAGTGAGTATGAATTTGAAATTAAGCACATCAAAGGCAAATAAAATCAAGTGGTTGGTGCACTCAGTAGAAGGGTGCATGAGATGCATATTGCAACGATCAACATGTATAGGACTGATACAAAAGAAAAATTTATTGAAGCAAGAAATTTATATTAGTGCTACCTGCAGATAAGAAGCACATTACAACAAGGTGATTTGCATTAGAAATTTAAATATTTCACGCCAAGGGAAGATGGATTTCTCGTATATCGAGGCAAGGTGTAAACTCTAGTGACATGGAAAATACAATGATGAGGGAAATGCATAATGTACTCTATGTTGGACATCTAGGATATCAAAAATTCATTGCAACAGTGAGGAGCCAATTTTTTTGGCCTGTAATGAAGAAATAAGTGGCTAATTATATAGCCAGGTGTCTAGAGTACTAGAAGGTGAAAACTAAGCATAGACATCCAACTGGGTTGTTACAACCATTTCCCATTTCAAAATGGAAATGGAAGGTATTCATAGTGGATTTTATTACAAAGCTAACCATGGTAGTGAAACAACACGATTCCATCATGGTGATGGTGGACAAATTGACTAAGGCCGCACATTTTATCCAGTGAAAACTACACACACAGTAGCAAATATTGCATAGATCTACATGAAAGAAGTTGTCAAGATACATGGATTGCCTGAGGCAATGTGTTTAGACATAGATCCAAAGTTTACTTCCAAATTTTGGAAAGGTTTGTTCAAAGGATTTGGGACAAATTTAAATCTCAGTACAATGTATCACCAAGAGTCTGATGGAAAAATAAAGAGGACCAATAGAATAATCGAAGACATGCTCATAATATATGTGATGGACCAACCATCAATGTGGGAAGACTACATCCACTTAGTTGAATTCGATTACGATAATGTGTGTCAAGCCTCATTAAAAATGAGCCCATTTGAAGCATTGAACGATAGGAAGTGTAACACACAAGTAAGCTGAGATAACAGGCAAAAGAACTTTGGAGACCAAAATAGAACTTTTAGAGATTGTAACGTGGGAAAACATCTATTTTTAAAAGTGAAAGTGAAGAGAAGTTCGCTAAGATTAGATTTCTGCCCAAAGTTGGTAGCAAAATATTGTGGGCCTTTTGAAATCTTAGAGAAGATAGGGCCAGTTGCATATATGCTAACATTGCCTGCATCCATGAGAGTTCATAATGTATTCCATGTGTCATTATTAAAGAAATATGTGCCTGACCCTAACCACATAATTGATTGGTCTATGATCCAGGTGGAACACGAAGGAAACTTTCGGGTGGACACAATGCGCATTCTGGACTTGAAAGTCAAAGTGCTCAGGAACAAAGCTATAGGGATGGTAAAGATTCAATGGACCTGTTACGGCCCCAAAAGATGCAACATGTGAGCACAAATAAACTATGTGGTAGGAATACTAGCAATTTTTGTCAATTTTGAAGAAAACATAATGCAAGAGTTTGTTTTGGGCAACTAGAGTTTCAAAACCCCATCTTAGAGTTCTTGGCCACCTGTGTTGACAGCTTGATAAGTGAATGGTGCAACCCGATGGACTGAGGGAAGTGAAGGAAGAACATTCTTGGGGTTAGCAGGTTGAAAGGAAACATGAGAACATGGTTGGAACTATTGCATGAGGGTAAAAATTGCATAACTTTCTTGTATTTTTTAATATTACGATGTAAATTGTACATGTATTTTGGCATAGTGTTATGCACCGAGTATGGTGCACAATTGTAAGGGAGGGTGAATGTAACATCCCCACCATAATCCCTAGTTTAATTAAAGCATAATGTAGATATAATGTATGGTTGTGGGCAAGTGATGTAATATGCAAAATGTATTTCTAAATTTTAAAAAATAAAATGTGATGCCGACTACTAGAGAACATGGATAGAGATGGAGGTTGATTAATCTAGAAGAGAGGGGGGTATAGAAAGGGGGTTTTAGCCATGAGTTTATTTTCCCAAATCATTTTCCCTATTTTTTATGCTTTGAGTGAACCTTTTGATTTCCCTTGAGTGTGGAAGAACCAAATCATCGAATATCTGTAAGAGGGTGCGTGTAATCAGTGACATCCCATAGTTATTGGGGACTAATTTGAAGTACAATCAACTTGGGGATGAGTAGAAGTCAAACAAATAGGAAAAATAAGGAAATTTGTATGGGAAGAGAGGAGTAGTTTAAACAACCATATTTTTGCATGAACAACGAGCAAAGAACATAAAAGAAGAATGTTGGAGCTTGAGCATCAATGGAAGGTGAATGTTGGAGCATTTTTGGAGCTGAAGACTGAAGAAGCAAGTTGTCAGGATTGCAAAAGAACAAGGTTGTCAAGCCTAAAGAGTGAAATTTTGTGAGAGTTGCATTGCAACAATAAGATATTTCTATGTGAGTTCCCTTGAGTTCCAAATACTGAGATTCTTGGTTACCTGCACCAGAGAGGCCTTGATAAATGAATGGGATGTCTGGTGGACTAAGAGTAGTGAAGGGGTACATTCCTTGGGCTGGACAGGTCGAGAGGAAGAGAGCTAGTGAAAAATTGAGATAACTATAGGAAAATACCAATGGGTTGTGGGATTTTCTGAGTTATGAGCAGATAATCAAAGATCATCCTCTTTTGTGAATTCTTGACCCCAACTCGGGGGTGACTTGTTGTTGATATTTGGAACATAAAGTCTATGGTCGGGTGGAACATTCGTACCAAGAAGTTGTTTGCACAATTGATTTAAAAAGATAAGTGTTTTTATCTTGTTTTGTGTTATATTTAGGAGCTAGATGGATGTGCCTTACTTTGTGTATGAAAATGTTTTATATGTTGTTGTAATGAGTTTATGAGCTGCATTCATATGATTTTACCATGTTGTAGATGCATTTAAATTTATGGTATCGTACACAGTTAAATTTATGTAGCTGGTAATCTAAGAGATTAGTTATCATAATTTTTTTAGTTTATATGTATTCCACAAGTAATGGACCTCAGTCAAGTTGGGGAACATTACAACTTAGTTGAGTCTTACTCGCTATGGTGTGGTCTTTTCATTGCAGAGAATGAAGGATTCAGGTCTTTATTAGTGTTTGGGGACTCGATGTTGATTATTAAAGTAGTGATCGGACTATCAAGTCTAAGGGGGAACAAGTTAAATTCCTTTGTCTCTCGAATCAAATGAGTCTTGTCTCAATTCAATGAGGTCCCATTTTACCACATTAAGAGGGAATTGAATGGGGAAGCAAATAATTGGGTAAGGTTAGCCTCTTCCTTCTGTCTAGGAGTACTAAATAAAAATGGGTATATAAGCTATTACTTAATCCCATGGATCAAACTGCTAGTGGACATTAATTGGCGCTACATCCAACATGCATTCATCAATTATCAATAGCTAGATGAGATTAGGGAAGGACGATATGAGGTGGCTAGCTCCACATTTCCAAATGGCTTGGAAAGTCTCATTTGTGGTAATTCAATGTGCAGAGATGAGTTTCCTCATGAAATATGGGACAATGTGAGTTCTATGCTCCACTCTAGGGTGAATCCTTTGCATTTTGGCTTGGGTTTTGTTGGGTTTGGGACATGGTAGCAAATTCTATGTTCTATTGGCGAGGATTTATGTTTCTTAGAGTGGACACAACTAGTTTTTAGTGAGCGGAGTCCAAGAATAGTGGTGCAATGATGTGCTTGGATTTCAATGTTGGTAACTCCCTTTTGTCATATTGTTCTGGCTAGGCATGCCCTAGCTCCTCAAATTTTCTTTTTGGGTCTCTTTGTAAGTGATGTCTCTGATATAGCTTTTTGGAGTAGCAAGAAAGGGTTAATTTTAGATTTTATTTTCTCTATGTGGCATGAAATTTGGCCTTTTAGTTTGGGGTCTGTTGCTTTGGTTTCTTGGCTAGCTGTCTTAATTTGTCCATATAGTTCTTTCTTGGATTGTGTCTGTGTGCAAGGTGTGGATAGACAATCATGGACAATGACGATATCAACGAGTCGTTCGCAGGCATGAAGACAATATTCAAGCCAACAACAATGCACTAATGACAATTTCCTCCAATTCTTTTGAGATTGAACATGCTAATGCCACATATAATACTAATATCACGAGTCTTCTTCTACTTTGAAAATGACGAATTGAATCACTATAGATAGAGTGCAACAGACTTCATTCCTTGGTTCTCTCTCAACGTATGGATTCTTTATCCTTTGCCTCCAACAATCATAGCACCGAGAATTTCAATCAACCAGTGATAATAGAAGATGAAATTGCCCATCGAATTCATGATCCTATGAATATTGAAGGTCCCCTCAATTTGGTGAGGGGTGAGAAGAACAAGGCAGTGCTCATTTCTGACTTTTTTTTTGTAATTTCTGGAACTAATCTATTAAAAATACAGTAGAATTACAGTAAAAAAATAGTGATTGTCCAATGGAATGGACAAAAACTTGAGCCTGCCCTTAATGGGAAACTAGGAAGGGAAGAGATTGGAGTGTTATGCCTGCCCTTGAAGGGAAACCATGCTTAAAAAACTTAGAGATAGTTGTTTGTTTGCTTGCTAATCACGAAACCAGGATAAAGCTTGCAAATTCAAATTATAAAGACTGAAAAAAAAAAAAAACAGGGGCCTGAGCATCAAGAGTGCTTGCCGGTCACAGCGGGAGGACCATCCGCCGAAATTTCTTCCACCATTGGGCAGCCACCGAGATTGTCGTCGTTGTCGCTAGAGGAGATGGAGCTATCCGAGCTTGGCTCCTTGACCAAGATACCTACGTGTTTGATGAAGGGAGCACTCAACCAAATTGTGCTAGTCTGGAGCTACCGCCGCTACTAAGTTATTGGGAGTCTTTTGAGTCACTAAGGCGCTATGGTGGGTTGTTGAAGGAGGTGGACGAGTGTACGAGGAGGGAGGATCAAAGGGAGGAGGGTAAATGATGGGGGAGTGGGCTGAGTGTGGTGAAATGGGGGGGCTCTGAACAAAGACGCTCGCGAGGCTAAGTGAGGAGGTTTTTTACCACCCAATAAATGCTACGATGTTTGGAGGTGCGATGGGATGCCAAGAGGGAAACCGAGACCTCTTCTTCCCAATCGTCTAGAAGCTATCGCAACATTTCAAGAACCGAACGGTCATAACCATCTCGGTTGGCCAGGAGGGGCGGAGCAGGAACTGTGGAGGCTCGCCCTTCGTGACCACTTCGCCCCAGGGTGGGGATGGCTCACCTGGGGGGAGGCATGAGGGAATAATTATGATTTCTAGGCATTGCGAGGGAGGAGAGCCATTGCCTGAAACAACGAGCAGAGAGAGACCACCTGTGTATAATAGAGAGCTAGCGTGAGAAGTCCACAATGGAAGAATGACAGGAGAGTTTATGGGTGGCCGAGAGATAGGCATCGAGAGGGGGGGTCAAATCTGGTGCCATTAAGGCTACCAACCATCTGAGGCATGTGGACTATTGCAGGGTACAAAACCCAAGCAAGAGGAGCGCGGGAGCCATGGGAGGATGGGATAAGACGTTTAATGAGCAAGGACAGGATGATTAATGTGAAAGAAGGAGGACTGAGGTGGCTCATGATCGATCATCGTAGTGCATGTTGAGGGGGGTGGCAGAACCCGTGAGGTGGACACCTGGATCTAGGGGAGAAGAGTCCCTGAGCGCAATGTCTATATAGACTCACCTGAGGGAGTGGTTGGAGAGCTCATCCATAGTGAGTTCCTGGAGGTAAGAGTTGTCCGTGAAGCTTTCATTGGAAATTTTGTTTGCCAAGGTGTTCGCCTTGCGTCGGATGTGGAGGAAGGAGATGGATTCCTTGAAATCCAAAAGTTGGTCTAGATTCTAAAGTCCTTGGTCTAGACGCCAACTAGGGGAGATTTTTATCTTTGAGAGCCATTTTGAAGACGAATAGCCATAGATATGATTAGATGAGAGTCACCTTCGACTAAGAGAGGAAAGAGAGCTCTTTGTCGAGCAATTCTGAGGCCCTTGAGGAGACTCGAGTGTTCAACGACATTGTTACTATTATGGCCATGGGTTCCATAGTAAAGATGGACTATGGCTCCCTTGTTGTTTTTGAAGACACCTCCAAAACCCGCCGGACCAGAATTACCTTTTGAAGCACCATCAAAGTTGAGTTTGAGGAAACACACACACACACACACACACACACATACATATATAACATGCATTTTAATCGAAAATTAAACACATAACACAAAGTTAATGTTACCATTCAGATTCAAAACAAGAATAATAGTAAATCCATATGCAACGGAACACATGATAACATTCAAGCATCAGTAGCACAAACATGCATAACGTATAAATTAAGCACAAACTGATACTTATATTTTAAACTGGCGTAACACCACCAACTATGTGCATACCTTCCACAAACCTCCCAGCATTAGACCACGTTGCTCATCACGCTCAGCAGTGGGTCACCCCCGAGCTGGGACTAAGCTCCACCCAAGGCAAAGGAATCCTGGACTAGGCTGAGGTTACAGGAAAATTGCACAGTGCAATCGGAAGGATTCTCTCCAGGAGCCTTCTTATGCCCACTACTCACGGACTCTCATTCCCCACATGCATATTCCACCTGGGAGTATACACCTTCACTGTCACACAGTCCATCGGTTGCTTCACCTCCCTCTTCGGGTCTCGACAACAGGTCGGATCATGAATTCTCAGAGCTCCGTAGCTAGTGCTAGACTCTCTCTTGGAGAAAACCACTTCCCAACAAACTCTCTCCCCTGGAGAGAGTTGCTCACATGCCTGACAACCTGCCTATTCAACCATGGACCCGACAACCCGCTTCTTCAACCACTTTCAACTCAATTCCTGCAAGGTAAGGATAACAACAACAACAATCGCATTCAGTTAACTCACGGGTGACAACAACAACAGGAAATTGGGTATGGACATCCAAAAACAACAACAGTCCCACTAAAAACACAGAATGGCTCAGGTATCACATAGGACAACAACCCAAATGGTTAAGCAAGAACTCGGATTTGCAGTGTGGATAAACCTAGGTTCACAGGACACACATGTCGACTTTTCCCTTCCCACTGGTTTCTCAGATGTGCGAGGTTATGCAGACGTAGACGCAGACGCAAAATGGGTTCAAATGGAGATCCCTGCGTGTTAAAATTTCAGACCCCAACCCAGTTTCAGTCTCACTGATTTTTCAGCGAAAGTTAAATGCCCAAACCCAGTTTCAGCACTGTTTCGGCACAGTTTCAGCATATAAAAAACTTAGCAAAAAATAAACTTCAGAACTGAAACATGAGGATTTTGAACATCGTTTTCAACACAGAAATAAAATATCAGCAGTATGCAAAACTCATAAAATTTAGACACAAGAATTTTCGGTCTAACTTCGACCCTGGAAAAACCCACAAGGGGAAAACCAGTGAGAGAGGGATTTTTCATTATTATTGAGCTTCTGAGAAATTTGTTTTACAACAGTCTAATATTCAGCAAAAATACAAACTTATCTCAGAAAATTTATGCTCGTGTTCTTCAGAAAAATTCCAGAATGCAGCTCCTCAAAATCCGTACAACTGTATGGCTGCTACAACAATAAATGTTGTACGGAACTCCTCAAAAATCATGCCTCTTTTCTGTGTTTGTTGTACCCTCTTTTCTGTGCTTTAAATGCCCCTCAAAAATTGTGCCACGCCTTGAAATGCGTGTTGTACCTTGTTGTACGAACTGCTATCCTTTTGCTGCTGTACGGACTGTCAAATCTATACTGTGCGACCTCCACAAAACTGTTGTTTCCTTTTCTCGAAATCTGTGCATAGAAATTTGTTGTACAACCCTCAATAAATCTGTATGGTACGACCCTCACACTCAGTGATACCCTCCTCGATTTCTATGCTACTCGGCTATCTTGGGAATCGTGCTCTTACTCTGCAAATGTCATCTTCTCAAGCTCGACCTCTCTCTCTTGCTCTCTCTTGCTCTCTCAACAAGAAGATGAAAAAACTACCCAAGAATGGGTGCGCCTTCTTGCCCTAGTCGACCTCATGAGGGAAGGTGAGGGGTTTTCTAATCTAACAGTTGAGATTAGATTAGATGGGTGGCTGAGATTTGGTGTCTCTTCACTCACCCTCACTTTAGTCATAAAGTCACCTTTTAAATTGTATCTCACAAATTAAATGACTAGGACCCACATTAGGCACTTTCTCCCCCTTAGGCGCCTAGGGAAGAGAAACACTTACCTTGGTACTTTATTTTAATTAAAAATTTAACACCGCGAACTTAGGTTGAGGATGGAAGAATGGGCAGCGAACCCCCAACACAGGTGACACTTCAGCTTTTAACTGCATGAGCCCAGGTCGACACTTTTTTTCCTGGTGCTGCATGCGTTCCCTTGTGCACACATTGCCTCTCCCAAGACTTAGGATAAAAAACATGTCGTTCACACAGCTTTGGAATAATAATAAATTATTATTTTCAAGGACTTAAGCCCCTAATCTTAGCCCTTCTTTCCAACCTTTTCAACCCTCTTTCCCTTACCCACCATGTGGAATCTTAGTCCCCCATCAGCCTTTCTTCATGGTCGGTCTGCACGCAACAATGTTTATATTTTATTAATGATTTGCATAATTACATATACAAAATAAGGCTCCTGGCCTTTAACACTTGGGCTGTCCAGCCCAATAAACACATAAGCCCACCAGCTTATCAACACTCGGCTCACCAGCCTACAAAACATGCTTACAATTCATAAATACAACAGGGGCTCATCCTTGGGGATATTACAGGGCTAGAGGGGGCCCTCGTGTGGGAATATACAGAAGAGGGGGGGCCCACGTGGGTGGCAGGGGTGATGTCCCATCACTGAAGAAATAAATATTTGTTTGTCTGTGCTTTGAAGTCGAGGTTAGACCAGGATTAGAGATGAATTGTTTCTAATATTTGTTTCCTACAAATGGTCCATATGGTGTCTTCTGAGGAATACTGGTCTCCAAAGATGCGACGGTTGCGCTCTTTCGAGATGTTCCAGACGATGAATCTCGGGAGCAGTTGCCAGAGGTGGTAGAGAATTATGCTTTGGTAGGGATTGTCAGCCCATTTTTTGAGAGTATGAGTTATGTTTCCATGAGTTGGATCATATTTTCTACAGAGCATTTCCGCCTTATCCCATATTTTGTTGGAGAAAGAACAATTGTTAAGTAAATGTTCTATGGATTCCTCGTTATTGTTGCAGAGAGTACATCTTGAAGGTTCAGAGAATCCTCTATTGAGGATGTTGTCCCAAGTGAGGATGCGCCTGTGATGGACCAACTAGAGAAAGATTGAGATTTTTGGCCAAGTTCTGAGGGACCAAAGCTTGGCCTAGCCAGGGTCCAAACGAACTGGCCAAGGGGGGGG
>JASDQU010689793.1:18346-38508 GCA_032191745.1 Picea mariana
GTTGAGAGCACCAACTCTCTGTTTTCTCTAGCACCCACTAGAAGGAAGCACCAACTCCCTGATTTCTCTAGCACCAACTCCCTGTGTTCAAGCACCCACTTGAACCTCCGAGGACACCAGTCCTCCCTAGCGCCTCCCAATCACCCTGAATTATAAATTCTTTGTTACTAAAACTTATTACAACGATATAAAATTATTCAATGGCTTACCAGCCTTGTCGTTGTTCTGTTACATTGCTATGCTCTGTCTGCATCAATGTCTTCTGCACACCTCTAGCACTTTCTGTTCTTCTTCCTTTTATGCTCTATGCGCCATATCCCTTCAATGCACCATTCCTCGACTGTGCATTTCTGCTCCTGTGCTCTGCCTCCTTGTACACACCTGAATTCTCCTACACAGCGACAACAACATATCTCTTATGTGTTCCGCATTCTTATAGTCTCTGTTGTCTTTGTGCATGCAATATTCATAATGCCTATGCATGCTCACTCCGTGCCAAATTCCTTCACAACTCGAGTGCTCTGTCTGATCTTCATCGTGACTCTTCAGCTTCTCTGGTCATTTACCACTTGTTCAACATCACTGTATGTTGCCTCTCTGGCAGTTTGAGACTCTTCGTCTTCTCTGTGACAGTCGAGCTCACCTTCTCTGTTCCAGTTACAGGCCTCAATGCTCATCCAGTTGTCAATCGCCTCCACAAACATCTTCATCCTTCTTGAAGATTCCCAGTGATTCTTCACCTCCTTTGTCAATCACCCCCAAAGTGTCTTCGATTCCTTTGGCAAAAACCATCAGTGGTTTATGGTAGTTACACTGTGTCCTGCTACAGTATCCCTCCGATCTTGTTCAAATTCACCTGCACCGTTGGATTGATTCCATGGGATCTTGCATTCATTTCGACATTCGTGTGACCATGTGTCTCGACATTCCCAGTCGCGATCCTCGAAAAGGATCTTGGTTGCTCTAGCTCTTTCCTCCATCTCTCGTTGATGTGACCAAGGGTTGTGATCACAGCCTTATGCAAAAAGCACTTTCACGATTTCGCATTTCGTGAATCTAGAGATGAGGCATCTCGACTCTCCAAGTCGCGATCCCCGAAACCCCGAAATGGCATGGGATCAACGATCCCGATCAACACTTGATCTGACGGCTCAGATCATTTCACGATTTCGCATTTCGCAATTTCGACATTCTTGATGTTCAATGTTCTTGTCACTTCAAAGTTTTGATCCGTGAAACTCCGAAATGGAGTCGGATCAACGGTCCAGTTCACATCTTGATCTGATGGCTGCGATTATTTCACGATTTCACATATCGCGATTTCGAGATTCCTGTGGCTAATATTCTTTGACATCTCCAACTCTCGATCTGCGAAACTCCGAAATGGAGTGGGATCAACGGTCCAGATCAAACCTTGATCTGACGGCTCAGATCATTTCGCGATTTCGCATATCGCGATTTCGGGAGGTGAAAGGCTGGAGCATTTCATACCTTTGACTTTCCAGTCAACGAAATGATGATCTGTATCCATGTGTCCTTCCCGAAGATGGACGATCCTCCTGCTTTCGGGATTTTGTAAGCTCGCTTCTCCTAGCACTTTAAAGAACGTGCAGGCTCTTCTGGATCTATCCTCCATATCTGCGCGCTCCTCTTGTCTACATTGAGATCTGACAGCCATCGGGAATTCTCAATTGTTGATCCAACGATCATTGTTGCTGCTCCTCCCCATTATCACTGCGTTGCTGATCATGCTCCTGTACTCAGGCCATCATCATTGTTGTACTTGCCATCGATGACAAGCATACACTGCCTGTAAAATATGCCAACAGAGATTCTTGATTTTTGCTTCGAGAGCATTTCTTCTTGCTGACATCGTTCCTCTATTTGGGATTGGAGTTATGTTCTCTGTGTGAGAAAGCTCTCGAGCATCCTTCCAGAATGATTTGTTGCTGTAAGGTCTCTGTGTTCTTCTCTAGTGAGGTTTTGGCTAAGAAGATGTTCCAAAAGGTCCTTTTGTTCCACTCTTTTAGATGTTGATTCAACATTTTTAGTTTTTGTTGAAATCTGTACATTTTGGTGCAGCATGGGGGGTGGGTGGATGCCCACCATTGTTGTGGGTTTTTCCTAGTTTATTTTCCTTCAGATCATTCTATGTTTGTTGAGACTGTTGATAACCCTAACATTCTAGGAGATGACTTTCATTGGGAACCTTGTGTGTTGGAAGAGAAAAATTAATTGAGTTGAGCGTATTGCCTTAACTCCACTAACCTGGAACCCAAAGAGGCGATGCGTTGGAGATCTGTTTTGCGCCCTCACTTTTTGAGATCTTTGACATCCTTTTTTAGATCAGTTGGTGGGTTATTTTGTATCCCAAGTCTGGGACACAATTTGGCTTTGTCGAGGACTTCCTTGAGGAGATGAATCTGTTTTGGGGCTATCGCATGGAAAGTGTGTTTTTTGCATGCATCTTCTAGTCCCAATAGATCTATCTCGCCGAGATCCATATCTCCCATGTCTTCATCCATTAGCACATCAAAATCTTGACTGGTGGAACAGATCGGGTTCTCCGGAAGCGACAATGAGGACGAGGTGGGTTGGGAGTTGATCTTTGTGGGGGTAGGATCTGAAGATGGAGTGCCTTCTTGGTTTTGAATGTGCTCCTGGTGTTGCTTTTTGGGGGTCGACTAGATTTATTCCTCTATGGGTTCCGCCCCCATTCGATTGCTGGGAAAGGGCTTGAAAGCTGTTGCTTGTTGATGGGTTCGTGGCTTTGTCTTCGGCATGGGATTTCTAATTTTTTCGTCATCGAGTGGGGATTGTTCTGAATCCTTCCTCGTCCATGAGAGTGGCATCTTTGAGAGTTGTGGCTGGCTTGTTTTGTGGGAAGTCTCTGAAGAGGTGCCCATGTTCATGGCTCTTGCGACATATAATGGGGACGTGTTCATAGTCTAGAGTTTGGATCCATTCCATATCTTCATGCGCCAAGCAAATAGAGTTCGACAGGGCTTTGGCGATGTGCATGTAAACGCAGATCCTGGCATAGGAGGTGTACTTGTTGGTTTTTGCTTACTTTGCTATTTTAACGAAGTTTCCTAAAGCGTTGCCTGTATCTTTAAGGGTTTCATCATCCCAATAGTCTTGAGGCAAGGAGTAAAGTTTGATCCAGACAAGCGCCCAGGTAAAATATTCTTTGTCTGGGTTGAAGCATTTTGTCGAGTTCTGAGGGGATCAACCTTTTGAATTGAGGAAGTAGGGACCCCCTTCCAATATTTTGTCTTTGTCATCGAGCCGAGTGAAGATGACAATGAAGAATCCTTTTGAGCCTAGTTGGAGGTCAAAATGTGCCTTGGGTTTCCATTTCATGACAATCCAGTTTAGCAGTGCACGTTCTGTTAGCCAGATTCTGATGAACTTGCCTATGAGCGTGTAAGTCCTCATGTACTTGATTATGGCATTGATGCGAGCTAGCGGAAGTTCAATACATGGTTTGTCCTGTAATGTTCCTGACTTGGCTAGTCTAGGAAAATCTGCTAATTTGTGTGTAGGATTAATTGTTTACAACATATAAATGAGAATTCAAATAGTAATGGCGACAAAAGATTGCAAAGCTTATATTATGAAATCTCTGTGGAGTACAATTGTTGAATGCGACTGAATAAAATAAATCACTCGGCTAGATCAATGACAAAAGGATCTTAACTGGAATACAATATCAACTAAAACAATAATACTCGATACCCGAAGAATGTTGTGGAATGCAATGGATGAGATGAAGAATTGTTGCGGATATGACAGCTCGTACGACAACTGTTGCATGTCTGGAGAGTTCACCCTAGTGGTTATACCTCTTGAAAATGCCTGGAAATTATCCCAAACAATGCGCCCTACTCTGCCTCACAATCCCGATGACTGTCCGGACCTCAATTGGTGTATCTGGTCCCCGGATGGATCCCCCTGGGCGAAATGTGCCCTCTCTACTCTGGAAAACTATGCCCTAGTGATTCCATTGTCGGAATCAGTTGATGTGTGTCTCAAACTGATCACCCAGGTCTACTGTGAAATGGGTTGCAAGGATTTCCCCAGATCTGAATTGATGATCGTTCATGAACCTCAAATGTGTCCTCCCCAAGTGTCTCACTCCCAATGTCCGGAAAGTGCACCCCAGATGATTCCTCCGTCGGAATCTGACGAGTAACCAGGAAAAAGACGCGCCTTGCCTTCCTCTCAACGGGGTCAGAGGGGAATCTTTGAACTCTCTTTGAAAGGGACAAGTTGATCCACTGAGCCTCCTCATAAGTTTTTCCCTCACCTTGAATGAGTGCACCCTTGTTGCTACAACATGCGAAACTGTTGTTGAAGATCGATGGAAGATCTATGTGACCTCCCCGGTGACTATGGTGGTTCTCTCAACACCGAAATCGGCCACTGGTGTATTCTTCCTGGAATCCACTGAGCTACCTCTCCTGAGATGTGCCTCTCTCCTCAATGACAAGTCAACATCTAAATAATGATGAATTAGGTCGCTGAACCTTCTCTTATATCTTCCCAAAACCCTAATTCACCGTTGACTTCTAATTTTATCTCAAATTGACTTAAAAGCGCTTTTAGCCACTTTTATCTCAATGCCACTTTCTGAATATAACACCTTTGACTAGAATGACCTCTAGTAACCCTATTTACCCCTTTCTAGACCTGGCTATAGTATAACGGGGCGGTTTAGACCATTAAGCCTCATCTCTAGAGCTCCTATTTGGAAAGGGACATTACATTCCTCCATTCTTGAAATTGCTTGTCCTCAAGCAATACTAATCTAGGATGTTGCAACACCTGCTTGCTCTCCCAAGTAGCGTCCTCTACTAGAAGCCCTCTCCATCTGAACAAACACTCTTTGATGAACCTGCTCCTCGTTTTCTACTCTCGAAACTCTAGTACCTCCTTCGGAACCAACTCCAACTTTCCCTCCTCATTCAATGGGGGAAGCTTTTATTATGTGTTGATGAATTGTCCCACTGCCTTTTTGAGGCAAGATACGTGGAACATGTTATGAATCTTTCTCCCCTTTGGAAGCTCTAGCTCACAAGCAACCTCGCCTACTCGACATATGATCCTATAAGGGTCGTAAAATTTGGGCTTGAGTGTCTCGACCCCACTCTGCTTCAGAGATGATTATATGTACGGTTGGAGTCTCAAGAAAACTAGATCTCCGACCTCAAAGTTGCACTCTATCCTGTGTCTGTCCACACTCATCTTCTGTAGGTTATGTGTCGCCTGCAGGTTCTCTTTCAACAAATTGAGAATCTCCTAACTCAATGTGATCAAATCCTTGGCCTTGGGAGCTCTTCTCTCCCCGAAAACCAAGTCTACCAGAGTGGGAGCATCATATCTGTACAATGGTCGGAAGGGTGTCATACCAATGGACATGTGGAAAATGGTGTTGTAGCAATGCTCTCCTAAATGTAGCCACTTGACTGATGTTCTCTGTTGTCCACCTACATAGTTCCTCAAATACCCTTCAACCCACTTGTTGACGATCTCGGTCTGCCCATCTGTCTAAGGGTGATAACTAGTGATGGGTGTCAACTTTGTCCCCACCAATCTAAACAACTCCCTCGAGAATGTCCCAATAAACCGACTGTCCCGGTCACTGATGATGTTCCTTGACAACCCAAGAAGTCTGAAGACCTCCCTGAAGAATAACTCAGCTACCTAAAATGCGTTGTACTCTGTCGGTATGGCATAGAAGTGAGCAAACTTGGTCAATCTGTTGACCACTACATAGATACAGTCCTTACCCTGGACCTTGGGTAGGCCTGTGATGAAGTCCATCGATATACTTTCCCATTTCTGCTATGGAATGGGAAGTGGTTGAAGTAGCCCTGCTGGAAGCGTATGCTCTGAATTGTTTTGCTGGCAAGTCACAAACTCACTGATGTGTCTCATAATGTCCTGTTTGAGGTCCTTCCATGAGAACCTCTCTTCGATTTGTCTGTAGGTTTTGAAAAACCCCTGATGGTCTACTAGTGGTGAATCATGAACTATTGTGAGGATCTTCTTCTCGAGTCCCCAATCTGGCACCAAATAGACTCTGTCCTTGTAAAATATGACATCGTCAATGACTCTATACCTGTCATCCTGTATTTTCCCATCCATAACCCCGTAAGCGAACTTGTTCTTGGAATACTCCACTAACAAGTGGGATTTCCAATCTACTGAAATATCCATCAAAGAACATGTCACGTGTCTCCTCGATAGTGCATCGACCACAATGTTCTTCTTCCCCCTAACATACTCTATGTCGAATTCGAATGCATGTACCTTCGTCACCCATTTCTGTTGGTGCACATTGAGGTCCTTCTGCTCAAGGAAATACTTCAAGCTGTTGGGATCTGTTTTGACCACGAATTTGTTGTGCACCAAATATTGTCTGAATTTGGTCAAGGCATGCATGATTGCTAGCATTTCCTTGTCATAAATGGAGTACAACCTCTCGAGTTGAATGAGCTTCCTGATCTCAGATACAATGGGGTATCCTCCCTGCATCAAAATGACCCTGATACCCTCGTTGGATGCGTCACACGCTAGTACAAATGGCAAAGTGAAGTCTCGTAATGCCAACACTAGACAAGTGCCCATGACTTCCTTCATGTGATCAAAGGGTTTGTGTGACTAATTGGTCCAGATGAAAGCCCCATGCTTGGTAAGATCAATCAGTGGTGCTCATATTTGAGAAAAAACCTAGACAAACCGCCCGTAATAGTTGCACAACCCAAAGAAACTCCTAAACTCTGTCACACTCCTAGGCATTGGCCAATCCAGAATGGCCCTGATCTTCTCCTGGTGTACCTGTACCCCCTGTGCATTGATGATGTGTCCTAGGTAAAGTAGCTCTGTCATACCGAACTCACACTTGGACTCTTTGGCATACAGTGACTACACCTCCATGATGCTCAATACCTCATCCAAGTGCCTCAAATGCTCCTGCGATGTCTTGTTGTAGACCAAGATGTCGTCGAAGAAAACCAAGACTTATTTCTTCAACTGATCCCTGAAGATGTGGTTCATGCAATACTGAAATGTAGTTGGTGTGTTGGTTAGCCCAAATGGCATAACCAAAAACTCTCAATGTCCAAAGTGACACTGAAATGTCATCTTCTCTATGTCCTACTCTCGGATGTTGATCTGATGATACCTAGAGCGTAGATCAATCTTCAAGAAGAAAACTGCCCCATGCAGTTCATCCATCAACTCGTCAATGCGAGGGATAGGATATCGGTTCTTGATGGTTTTCTTGTTCAAGGCTCGTTAATCAATGCACATCCTCATGGTACCATCCTTCTTCAGAACTAAGACAACTGAAGAAGTGAATGGACTGTTGTTAGGTATGACATGTCCCATCGCTTGCAATTCCTTAATTGCCTTCTCTATCACATCCTTGAACCTCCTAGGATGACGATAGGGTGGGGTGATCATAGGTTTGGCCCCCTCCTCCAACTCAATGGTGTGCTCAAACCCCTTGTCGGGTGGTCTCCCTGGTGGAATCTATTATCACATGGAGTTTTCATGGGTCAAATTTCTCCTTAGGTTTTAATTTTTTATTCATTAGTCTTTTTAAGTTTGTTTTGGTTTTCTCCTTATGGTTTTCTTAGATTAACGCAAATAAATGGAAGGATGGAGCTTGGATCGCATGTTTGACCCACACCTATGGTTTATACCCTTGGTTCATTTCCTATGGTTTATACCCTTAGTTCATCACATGATTTGACAGTTATCACTACCATCCCCATGACACCACAATCCTGACATGTCACTACCTTGATTCATACGTTGGAACCTCTCCACTCTATCCCTTTACCTGTTAGGGAGTCAAATAGAATCCCTTCTAGTACGTTGCCAACTCACTAGTAGTTTTTGTAGTGCATCTTTTGTACACCCTCCCTCTTTATCATCATTTGCAATTATGAAGCTGATGTCATGTCATTTCATTGTTTTCAGCATCCATGTTTTCAAAAGGAATAATCGTGATTTGGTCATTAACGATTTCTAATTATTTATCAAAGCTTGAATTTTTCTCCTAGCTCGGTGCTGCAGAAACTCCTAGTCTAGACAAGCGTTGCGGATTATGCTACAAACTGGCTGATAAAGGGGAATTGAAGGTTAGAATGGTTGCACGCAGTTTCATGTTATCTGAAGCACATCTACAGTCAAGCCGCGGTGTCCAGGCACTCCTTGAGTCGTATGAGCTCTGTTGAAGATCAATTTAAGGCTCTGCTAAATTTTCGTAGCACCTCGCGCTACGAATTGTGGATCCCTTTACCAACCGGCCCCTTTACTCTTGCTATCACCAAATTCTCAGCCTATTTGCAATTTTGTCAGCCTCCTCCACTGAAATTGAATCAAATTTGCTACCATAGCTATTGTGCCTATTTATTTCTTGGCCATTGTTGTCTACGCTACATAAACTACTACGAAAATGTGCTATAGATCCCCTGTTCCAATGCTGCAAATTGTGTGTTAACCCAATGTCATCATCTTTGCTCACATTTCCAACATCAACGCTTTTCCTTCACAATGTCATTTTATATTTTCACTTCAAAGTCTGTTTACAGTGAAGAGTTTAGGAGCCTTTGTTTTTTTTTAAATGATGATGACCCTGCATGGTGGTTTAATGTTAGCCTAAAACTTGACAGTGTTGCCTCCTTGCATATATTTTCTTTGAAGGGCTTTTCTTCCTTTTCTAAATCCATCAAAAGTCAATTGAAGGGAAACCCTGAAAAATCTAGATAAGGACCATCATTCAAAACCTAAAGACTTTTGTCCTTGCTTGGATTCCCATACCTCTCATAACATTGTAGTGTTTGGTGTCATGTTTCTATCAATGGATACACCTCAACAAAATAAGTCTCACAAGGGTAGGAGTGTAGTCAGGACCGAGCCTTTCGATATGCACTTGTTTGATGCTGAACCTCTAATCAGGGAGGTCTTCCAAAGGGTTCGCTGCCTAACTTTCTGTTAAAATATGTAGAGGGGACACCCTGAGGTAGCCAGAGAATTTGCTTTAAAATTTGATGGCACTAAGACCAAGGTAGGAACACTTGAGATGGAAGTATTTGAGGCCACCATTGCAACAGCCATTGAGATACCCAACACTGGTGAAAGGTGGTTCAAATCTATGACTCTTAATACAACCTTTTCTAAATATTTCCTCAAACTAGAACACCAAGGAGATAATTTGTCTAAGGAAGTGCCTAGGAGCCACTTGCTTGAGGGTTTTGACAAAATGTTGAAAGTCATCCAAAGGTATTTTACATGTGAGGGAAGATTCAATATGATATACCAGTATCACATTAGGATTTTGCTACACTTCACAGGCAAGGACTTAATGAACATCCCTTTTTATCTATTTAGGAGTATGGGAAAAATGGCTGATAGGATCCAAGCCAAGTCCAAGGCTGTGGACACTAGTGTTTTCCACTCAGGTCCGATCAGGATGCTTGTAATGGAGGACTGAAGAAAATAAACATCACTTGGGAGCAATTCATTGCCTCTGCTAATTTGCAACTAGATGTAGTCCCTACCCCTCAATCCAGGGTGCAGAGCCTTAAATCGATCTTCAAATTTTTGTAGCCTCGTCTCATCATCCAAATTCTCCTTGCCCTTCCATTCTCTCTAGAATGGCTTCCTGTCTCAGTCCTTCTGTGGTACAGAGGGTTTGGAAAAGGATTTAGTCTTTGGCATTGAGTTTGCCAAGTCTTGAGTGCGTAAGATGGCATCTTGCAATGTGTGAGGCTTGTATGCCTTTACCCATCTTCTCAAGGGCTATGTGAGTCCCTATGTGAATAATATGATCAACCTCGGCTTAGATATCTCTGTCACTGCCACTGCTACCCGCTGAAACTCCGTGATGAATGCCTTTGTTGTGCTAGTTTGTTTCAACTAGGCTAGATCCCTGAAGTGTATCTCGAGATCCCTCATGTTAAACCTGTCCATGAGTCTCTTTGTGAACTCCCTATAAGAGGTGATGTGACTGTATCCCAACGTCACCAATCCATGATGCCACCACTCGTGTGCCTCACCCTCCAAATGTAGGGTAGCGAAATTGATGGCCTCTGTCTCGGTCATCTGGTTGAGCTTGTAGTATGTGTCTATCTTTTGTACCCAAGCTCTGGCAGTGCATTTGGACGATTTGTCAAAAGAAGGTATGGTGAGTTTACCAACTTTTCGGATGAAATCAATGTTATGCCCCTACTGTTGTTGATGTCCTCTCTGTGGCTCTCTGGGGCGGTTCCTGAGTCTGAGTCCACAATACTCGACCAGGGTCATGTCCTGATGGAAGTCACAACCCAATCCTGCATACTCCCTCCTGTACTCTGCAATGTCCTCCGCTTAAGTGGGCGGCCTCTATGCTATCAGTTGTTGTGTTGCCACTAGGGGTGCCCTCTGGAAACTGGGGAACAATGGCCTGGGAATCCTACTCGAAGAGGTGTATGTGCGAGTAGGAAACTGGGGTCTACTGCCTACCCCAGTGTTCCCCTACGCTGCATGTGGGTCTTGTGTGCCCGGGGTGCCCATTATATCTAATCTATCGACCATCTGTGCCAAGGACCGAGTCATGGCCTAATGACTAACTACTAGATTGTCGAGTACCTGCATGAAGGCTACCTCTGGGTCCATGGGGGCCTTACCGCTACCCTCTGATCTATCATATATGTCTCCTAACATCCTCTCTGCCTCATGCTCAGCCTCACGCTCTGCCCTTCTCTCTGCTTCCCTCTGTGCATCTTCCTCTTCCTCTAAGTTGGGAGGAAAAGGGGGAAAATCAGGCCTAGGTCTTCCCTCCTTGCGTCTGTTGTAAGTAACATATTCGTCACCGACGTGCTCACAACCCCCTGGGTCCACTGTTGCACTCATTGTCTTTAGTCACAGGCTGGCAGGACTAAAGCTCTGATACCACTGTAATGTTCTTGACTTGGCTAGTCTAGGAAACTATGCTAATGTGTGTGTAGGATTAATTGTTTATAGCATATAAATGAGCATTCAAATAATAATGGCGACAAAAGAATGCAAAGCTTATATTATGAAATCTCTATGGAGTACAATTGTCGAATGCGTCTGAATAAAATAAATCACTCGGCTAGATCAATGACAAAAGGATCTTAATAGGAATACAATAAAAACTAAAACAATAATACTCGATACCCGAAGAATGTTGTAGAATGCAATGGATGAGATGAAGAACTGTTGCGGATATGACAGCTCGTACGACAACTGCTGCAAGTATGGAAAGTTTTCCCTGGTGGCTATACCTCTCGAAAATGCTTGGAAACTGCCCCAAACGATGCACCTTGCTCTGACTCACAGTCCCGGTGACTCTCCGGACCTCAACTGGTGTATCCGGTCCCTAGATGGATCCCCCTAGGGGGAATGTGCCCCCTCTGCTCCAAAAAAATTTTCCCTAGTGATTCCATCGTCATTATCGGCTAATTTGTGTCTCAAACTGATCGCCCAGGACTACTGTGAAATGGGTTGGAAGGATTTCCCCGGATATAAGCTGATGATCGCTTGGGAATCCCGAATGTGTCCTCCCCAAGTGCCACACTCCCAATGTCCGGTAAAGTGCACCCCATATGATTCCTCCATCGAAATCTGATGAGGAACCAAGAAAAATATATGCCTTCCCTTCCTCTCAACTAGGTCAGAGGGGAATCTCTGAATTCTCCCTGAAAAGGACAAGTTGATCCACTGAACTTCTTCAGAAGTTGCGCCCTCACCCTGAATGTGTGCGCCCTTGCTGCTGGAACCTGCAAAACTGTTGCTAAAGATTGATGGCAGATCCGTGTGACCTCCCTGATGACTAGGATGTGTCTCTCAACACCAAAATCAACCACTGGTGTATTCCTCCTTGAATCCATTGAGCTACCTCTCCTGAGACACGCCTCTCTCCTCAATGATAAGTCAAAATCTACATAACGATGAATTAGGTTGCAAAGCCTTCTCTTATAACTGCTCGAAACCCTAATTCATTGTTGACTTCTAATTTTAGCTCGTCTATTCTAATTTTAGCTTGTCTATTCTATTTTTAGCTCAAATTGACTTAAAAGCACTTTTAGCCACATTTAGCTCAATGTCACTTTCTGAATATAACACCTTTGATTGGAATGGCCTCTAGCAACCCTGTTTACCCCTTTTCGGCCCTAGCTATAGTCTAACGGGGCGATTTAGACCATTAAGCCTCCTCTCTCGAAGTCCTATTTGGAAAGGGACATTACATGTCCCCTGATTTGGGAATACAGGTTCTAGTTTTGGCAGCCTTCGGGGTTGGGTGCAGCGTGGGCAGCTGCTAAGGTGTCGTATGTTATGCAGTCTTCGAAGTGGGTTGGTCTTCTTGCATGTGTTCCTAGGTGTGGTGAATTTTTGGGGTAGGTTCCAGAGTTATCCTGGGCGCAGTGTTGAGGGATTCTTTGTAAGAGAGGGAGGAGCACCCGACTCCTCTGTGGGGGGAGGCCATGGAGGGATGGAGCTAGCTTTCTTTGGCTGCAGATAACTGGTCGAGAGTGAGAGCGGGAAAGGGTTTGCACAGAGCTAGGGTTGCAGGCATCAACAGAAAAGGTGGAGCGTCTTCATCCCCCCCGGTATCTTCCGAGTAAACTAGACTTCATCTCAATTCATTGTATTGTAGTAGTGCTCATTTTTGACTTAGTTTAAATGTTCTTTCAAGTTATTTTCATTTTGTCTCATTATGTTAGATAACGTACTAGTAGAAATACTTGGAACTCTTGTTTGGAGGAGGTTTTTCTATCTATAGTTGTTAATCTATAAATATGTCTAGTTTTGTGGAAGTTCTTGAACTCTAGGGAATGTAATCATTGCTAGCTTTGACACAACTTTCTTTTTGGATGAATATAAATTTTTGTTTTGTTTAATTTTTTTTTTCTTCACTTGGTGATTGGAATTATGATTGACTAGAGGTAAGGTGCATATCCTTTGATAGCATAGGAGTGCATGCAAATGTTGAGTCATCATTGACTGTTACTTCTCTTTTGGGTTTTCTTTGAGCGATTCCTTTTTCTTGGAGATGAGTTTGAAATTGTCACATATATTTGAATTTTAAGGAGGGTCTTGGAATTCATCATCTTCAATGTGCTCAAGTTGATCGTATATGTATTTATTTCTCATTTAATCCTTTGATGCACTGCATGTGTTTTTGGACCTACCAATAAGTGTTTCTACTTTGTCCATCAGAGAAACCTCACCTTTCTTATCAAGTTTTTAATGATTGTATATTTTTTGGCAGTTAAGCCTTAATTGATTCTCCACTTAGACCTAAATATTAATGATGTCCTAAGAGAATTTGAGACATCTTAGATTAATTCAAGGGGACACAACTTGTATTGGTGGGGTTGGGGGATTTTAATAATCACAATTTTGTGCAAAGAATTGAAAAAAGTCAAGGAAATGAAATGTGTGAAGATGGAATATCTTAGAACTAATAATTGTAACACTGGATAATCAAGTATTTTGCATGTAATTTTGTTGCATTTTCCATTAACTTGTTAACCTTTCCATTTAATTAATGTGTAATGTGAGTAAATTTTACTTGTTTAAAGTGTTTCTTGATTTGTGTGAGTAAATGCATTGCCATGCTTATCTCTTTTTTTTTTCCAATAAAAAAGTCACAATTCCTTTATTTTGAGAAGAAACAATGAAATTACATTTAACACATGTCCAAAAAGGACACTAAACCTAAAACGGAGCTGTAAGCAACTAAAATAACACAACAAAAGCACCAAAGTATACACAACAAAGGCCAGGACCCCCCCCAAAAAAAAACCAACCATCGAGAAGCCTCCAACCTCACACCACAAAGAAGCTATCCAAGGGTTGAGCATAATTGATTCGGTCTTCATTGATACCAAACAAACTACTCAAAAGGAACCTAACCACCACAACCCATGCCAGGGTGAGTGATTGAGAGCCACATAGTACTAAGTTAGTGAAGGGTTCCAAATTGAGAGAAAACCTAGCCGGAACCCATAAGAGTCTAGGTACATGAGGGTCCAAATGGATGAAATTCCTTGGAAACCTTGCTAAATGTGATGAGGAAAAAAGGATTGAAAGCTTAGCTTGCATTCATCAACTTACTAGGCCATTATCATACTTGAGGGAAAAGAGAAACCTCCCCGTAAAATAAACTTCTCACTGGAGGAAGGAGCAGGAACCAACAAAGACCCAGTGCTAAAACAATCAGACACCGCCATAAATGAAAATGCCAATGCTGACAATTCCTTGAAACGAGGGAGAATATGAGGAAAACCCCAAATTTGCACATGGTAACAAAGACATCCACCACCACCACCTAGGCCCAGGAAATAAGAAAAGCCAAGACTCTAATGCACCACTTGAGAAAAACCTTTAAGAGTTACCACATATGGCCCAAAACCAACCTCTGACTATGGGAATGTCGACAAGAAATCTCCACAAACTCCAACAAAGATGAAATACAAGGGTGGCATGAATAAATAAAAAATGAAATGGGATGCAAGAAGCCATTAAAGTAGAGGGAGTAATGTAGCTAGGGTAAAGCCCGGTCACCATCCTCATGCTAGCTCTTTTGGATTGCCATGCTTCTCATGTTTAATTAGTTTGTAATTATTATTCATGATGTTACTATGTATTATTAAGTCGCTAACGAATTGAAAGTGGTTGATACTTAAACCCTTGGCCAACTGTATTTCCTTTAAGATATTGCGCATCTCAACACAATGATTCAAAGCAGTCATGCCTAACCCCTTTTGTAAGAGAGGTGATAATAATTTTTTGGATTACAAACAAGCCCCCCAACCTCAACTTTCCTTGAGTTTCCTCTTGCTAACTCATTTTTAACCCCCCTTTTTAAGAGAGGTGATTATCATTTGTTTGGATTACAAACAAGCTCCCCAACCCCAATTCTCATCGAGTTCTCTCTTGTTAACTCATTTTCAGATTTAATTTCATAGTTAGAGAGAATGGTAGAATATCACGCCTTCTAGATAATTAGTTTATTATAATGATACACTAACCATTATCTTTGTTACTTATTTATTTTGTAATTGATTTTATTTTAGGTAGTTTGTTTTTGGGTAAGTAAGCAAAGGGAACTATTATATTATAGTAAACAAAATAGAGTTACAAACCACACCAAAATCCTAACTGAAAAAACCAGTTAGTAATGTGGATCATTCTGAAGGACTTCATGTCTAATTATAGCCCTTCAAGTATGTGTGATAACTATAACTATTGACTATTTGGTTCTTGGCCTTAACAACTTAACATGTTTAGAGTTTGTAACGAGGCATAAGGCCATGGAATTCAAAAACATGATAAAAGAGGGCCGAGTCTGCCACCTTTTCCTATGGCCATTAAACATACTAACTAAAAATACTATAATGAAATAACTAGTAGAGAGAGGAATCCAATTTCCATGCATTGTAATTTCAGACATTGTCATCTTCAATTGTGATTGGATAGATGGGATCAACTCTTGGTCTTTGTTCTTCCTGTTCCTTGGTGGCCTCATCTGCATAATACATGATTGAGTGTTGCACTACATGAACGAGAGAACAATAGTTGGCATTCATCTTCTTGAGTTTAGCTCGAACATCCTGCAGATCCTTGGGGTGGTGTTGCTCCAGTTCATTATAATGCCAAGATATGAGTTCCTTGTTTTGCTAGTGAATATCGAGGGTGGTAGAGAATCAATTAATACAACTTTTAGTGTGCCTCATATTCGACACTATGTTAGCCACTTCTTCATCTATCCACGCGTTACTGGTGCACTTCCTTTACTAGCAGACTTACTCCTATAATTCTAATTTTATAAATGGTGGATGGATTTTTCCTCTCCTCGAAACCCGTGGTCAACCGTTGAGTCTCAATTTGATTCTTCAAGTGTTGGGTGTGGAGGGGTGGTTGCTGCACTACAATGTGACATGAGGTGGACCTCAATGAGTAGGCGATGGCTCTAGTCCAACTCCTTCCATCTTTGATTCCTACTCCCCCCTTCTCTCCTTTGGACTTGGCGATGATTTATATATTGGCATTGGGGCTCCCCAATCCATTATGTCACTGACCATGTGTCTCTCCAACATGCAATGGCGATGCCTATTGTCGAGCAAGGATGTTATCGAGGTTTCCACTTAACAAGAAGATTACTCATTATGAGGATAATTGGAAGGCCCAACTTCCATACTACCTTGTAATAGCAAATAAATTGCCATATCTGATCCAAGTGGATATTGGTGGTCACCCGCCTATTCCACTTAGACCCACACCATTGTTTCTTTCAGTTTTTCAATTTCCTTAATTGTAGCACAATTTACTATTTTTAGCAGTTTTTTGGGTCTTGAACTTCTGGAGCCGTTTTGAGGCCCTAAACGACGTTTTTTGGGCATTCATGGTCAAATGAATATGACTTCATTCCAGACTTGATATTCGCTTTCAACAGTGTAGTCCTCGGATAGATCTTTCTAATGATGTATCATGTGCATCAAACAGAGATAGTATGCCAAAGTTACGACCCCGGGAAATTGATGTAACAATTTACCCCAATGGGGCCCATATTCTGGCGTTTCATCTCCTAGGGTTAGGTTTTTGGATGTTTAAGGTTTTCCATTGTTTCTTAATAATATATAGGCCTTCGAGCCTCATTGTAACACAGGGTTCAGAGACCAGTAGCCACCACATCTCTTCTCAGAGATAAGCTACCAGTGCCCGAGCTATTTTATTTTCATTATGTCTGTAAGCATATTTCAGTCATTTGTTGTTAATGAAATGAAGTTTTCTTTCGATGCATCTCTGCGTTTATGTGTATTTCTGTATTTCATTGTGTTCCTGCATAAATCTGGATCAGTGGTATCAGAGCAGTCTGCTCTTTCTCGATCCTTCTTTGCATGTCCCTAACGAGGTCGGGGTATGAGGAGTTAGGGCTCGATCTGGTTGAACCGTTGCAAGATTAGCCTCGCAAACCCCGACGTCCGCCCATGGGGGAAGAAAAGAAAGATGAGGGAGCAGGAGATCCTATCAAATTATTGCTCGAGGAGGCCCTCGAGAAACAAAGGAATGCAATGATGGACAACTTTGCCCAGATCCTTCAACGACTGCCCACTGGCAGCGCATCTACATCCAACAACCACTTTGGAGTTGCCACTCCTTTTAAGGTACAAGTAAACTTTGACATTCCCATATTTGAGGGCCAAATAGATGCAGATGTCATTGATAGATGGTTGAATCTGTTAGAAGGATATTTCTCGGTTCATGACTTTTCTGACCGAGAAAGGATTATTTTTGCAATCCTTAAAGCCCCCCCCCCATGTCAAGGACTGGTGGGAAACCTACTGGGAGCAACAGAGCGAGGGGGAACCCTCTCTGTTCTCGGGCGCACCCACTTGAAATTCTTTCCGAGACGCCAACAAGGAACAATATTATCCTGTGGGGAGCTATGAGGACAAATACATACAATGGACTACGCTGCGGCAACAAAGGGACCAAGATGTGCATGAGCTGACGAATCTGTTCCATACCCTACGCACAAAGTTGGGTATCAAAGATTCGGAGAAACAGTTGGTGTTAAAGTACCGCAATTGTCTTCATAGATAGATTCATAAGGAAATGGAGTTCCTTGACATCTCCTCGCTTGGTGCGACATACTGATATGCTGCCAAGATTGAGCAGAAGTTCAAACAGAAGAAGCGAAACTTTGGGTTTGCGAATCAGAAGCAAGGGAAATGTACCCCCAAACCGTCGAACAAAGGATCAAGCCAAGGTGGGGCGACCCAGGACAACTCGCCAAAGTTGCAGGCAAAGAACAACATCACGAAGCCAAAAAGGACACGGGGAAGTGGTGTGAGTTCCATAAGAGCTCCACTCACAACACAAGTGAGTGTCGGGCCAAGCAGTCACTGGTAGCCGAGTTGAAGGCCTCTGAATCGGATGCAGGCTCCGACTCTGAATCAGAACCCGACAAGGGGAATGACAGGGGGAAGCATATTATCGATGCGGAGCCCAATGCCACCGTTGCCACCACGAAGATCCAGAAGAAGGAACCAGAAGATTCAGAAGAGGCAGAGCACCTCTTCCATTCCCAGATGTGGGTAAAGGGTTCCCCGTTGCAGTTCATTGTCGAAAGCGAGAGCCAGAAGAACCTCATCTCAGTAGAGGTCGTGAAACGGCTAGGCTTGCCAACCACAACACACCCACAACCATACACCATCAGGTGGCTTCACCAAGGAAGAGACCTCCGCGTAAGCCAACAATGCCGCCTTCCCTATAGCATCAAGCCCTTCACGGATGAGGTATTATGTGACATTGCTTCTCTTGATGTTTCTGATGTATGATTAGGCCAACCATACTTGTGGAAGCGACATGATGTGTATGAGTCCAGGCCTCATGCTGTTATTATTACTTTGGGCATAAGCTGTACAGGATACCAGAAATAGCACTGCCTACAACCATCTCTTTGGTTACTGCAAAACAATGTAGTAAGCTGATTGCCAAAACCAGGAAATTTGTTTTCCCGATGATCCGCCCTTAGGGAAAGAAAAAGACTGTGGCCACGACCTCCAGACAGGTCCCCTCTGCACGACAACAACAGATGGATAAGGTCGTGGTGGAGTACGAGGACATCTTCACCTCCCCCGCAGGGGTGCCTTTACACTGTCAGGTCAACCACCCCATCGATCTGACCCCAGGTGCATCGTTGCCCAATGGACCAACCTATCGGTGCTCTGTTTTGGAGAATGATGAAATCAAGAGGCAGATTCAGGAGCTGTTGCAGAAAGGTCACATCCGGCCGAGTTCATCGCCCTGTGGGAGCCCGATCGTACTGATGCAGAAGAAGGATGGGACTTGGAGTCTCTGCATTGACTATTGGGCATTGAACAAGATCATTGTCCAGAATAGGTACCCGATCCCACAGATCGATGACCTTCTAGACCAACTCAAGGGGGCAAAATATTTCAGTAAGATCGACTTGAAGTTTGGGTATCACCGGGTACCAATTGAACCCTCTGATGTGTGGAATATTGCCTTCAAATCCAAGGAGGGCCTTTTTGAATGGATGGTCATGTCTTTCGGGTTGACGAATGCCCCTGCAACCTTCATGAGACTAATGGACGACATCTTGCGACCATTCACCAACTCATTTGTAGTGGTGTACTTGGATGACATTATGATCTTCATCCAGACTTGGGAAGAGCACCTCCACCACATCCGACAAGTCCTCCAAACACTGCGGCAACACAAGTTGTGTGCCAATTTGGAGAAGTGCACTTTTGGCATGACCCAGGTTTAGTATCTGGGATACATCATTGATGAGCGAGGGGTGCATGTGGATCCAGCCAAGATCCAAGTCATTCGGGATTGGCCAGCTCCAACCACCCTAACAAAGCTACACAACTTTTTGGGTCTTGCCAATTTCCACCGCAGGTTTGTGTTGAGATTCTCTCATATCACTTGGCCCTTGAGTCAAGTCACCAAGGGAGGAGCGAAAGCAAAATTCTTTTGGTCTAAATCTTAATAGAGGCGTTCGACGATTTGAAGCATCGCCTTTGCTCTGCACCAGTGCTCACATTACCAGACTTGCAACAACCATTTGAGGTCGAGATAGATGCCTCTGACTATGTTATTGGGGTAGTCCTTACTTAACAAGGGCATCCAATGGCATATCACAGTGAGACACTTTCTGACACAGTCCAGAAGTATCCCACATATGACAAAGAGATGTATTCCATTGTGCAGGCTTGCCGACAATGAAAGCATTACATTTTGGGAAAGGAAACGATCATCCACACAGACCACCGACCCTTGCAGTTCATACAGACACAAGGGAAGTTGCAGAACGATCGCCATCAGAAATGGTCCACATACCTGCAGCAGTTTCATTTGAAAATTAAGTACAAGAAAGGAAGCACCAATAATGTTGCAGACTGCCTCAGCCGACCCCCTATCATGGCGCTAATGACAGTGCTCAACTCTTGTGGGCACGAGACTTCCGATTGGCCGCTTCCCTACAAAAGTGATCCAGAATTCAACCACAAATAAAATACGCTCTTGGAGGGTAAGCAAGTTCCTAATTTTCACCTCCAGGATGCCCTGCTATGTCACCTGGGACATCTTTGTGTTCCTTCAAG